>JAVTVY010043861.1:0-215742 GCA_036873755.1 Hanleya hanleyi
AAACAACCCTACCGCAAATGTCTAGAAGTAGGTTTCCCAGTAGGACAAACATGGGTCCTATACCCCCAGTATGGGACTATATGGGGCTATATCGTACTTTTTCAAAAATTTCACCGATTCGCTCCGGGACACTTCCTATCGTGTTCTAAATGACGAGACGTGAAAAACAAATCCAAACAACCCTACCGCAAATGTCGAGAAGTAGGTTTCCCAGGATGGTCCTATACCCCCCAAACCCCATATAGGCATTTTCACGTAATTTAGGATAAAGTCCGTTTTCCGTATTTTTTCAGGAAAAATGTTACATACACCCACCCTGGAACTAGGGGGAGATAACTCTATTGATAGGCAAGCCCCGTTAAGCCCGGCGACCTATATACCCCCCATACCCCATATAGGCATTTTCGCAAATTTTTCGATAAAGTCCGTGTTCCGTTTTTTTTTTTCAGGAAATATTTTACATGCACCTACCCATAACTGGATGCCCCTTCACCTAGGCTTCACTTTGACACCTCACTCGACCCCATTGGACCATTAGGGGCTCCCCTAGCTCCAAAACGTCTATTTTCATACCCTTCGGCCACCGCGCATGCGCAGAATGCCGATATTTCAACCCCACACCCAGCCCATCAGATGCCCCGTCACGAATGCTTCACTTGGATACCTCACTCGACTCCATCGTCCCATTAGGGACTGCCCTAGCTCCAAAACGGTTATTTTCATACCCTTCGGCCACCACGCATGCGCAGAATGCCGATATTTCAACCCCACACCCAGCCCATCTGATGCCCCTTCACGAATGCTTCACTTTGATACCTCACTCGACCCAATCGGACCATTTATCTAGGGACTACTTTTTCTCCGTGGAAGCTTTTTCCCGCGACCGCATCACCGCCAGGACCGCATCACCGCGAAGGAATACATCCCCTTTTCCACACAATTCAAGATGGCCGCGCACACCGCCTCAAAAATTCAAGATGGCGGCCAAACTCTGGCAGATCGAGTTGCATCCAAAGTGTACAGATGGCGCCACCATAGGAAGTTGTGACGTCATAGTTACATCCGGGTGAAATTTACGTTTAAATGCTCGCTCCCTACTACTAACGACCCTCCAGTCACCGGTAAATGTTTTCATGATAGTGAAGCCATCAACCCATGATACCTGTAACCAATTATCAGAAGCTGATTGTATTAAACAGGAACTGACTGAACTGGTAAGTCACTAATCGCTCCATAGCATGTAACTCTGTCCTTGAGCACCTCCCAACCCTCATATGGCTGCTCACATCATATTACAATTATTCAACCCATGCAGTAACTTAGGGAGGATGTCCCTGTGGGGGGCCTAATCGTGTATTTGCGCCTAATCGTGTCAGCGCCAAATCGTGTAACAAAATTGCGCCTAATAACGTGTTGCGCCTAATCGTGTAGGAAATTTGCGGTTAATGGTGGAACTGCGCTTAATCGTGTACGAAATTTGCGCTTAATTGTGGAACTGCGCCTAATCGTGTACGGAATTTGCGCCTATTTGTGTAAATGCGCCTAATCGTGTAAGGAGGCTGCGTCTAATCATGTAACTGGTCCTAATCATTTGAACGATCTTGCGCCTAATTTTGCGTTGCGCCTAATCGTGTAGAAAAATTGCTCCTATTTGTGGAACTGCGCCTAATCGTGTAGGAGATTTGCTCCTAATTGTGGATTTGCGCCTATTCGAAATATGCTCCTAATTGTGGAACTGCGCCTAATCGTGGAAATCAGTTTGCGCCTAATTATGCGTTGCGCCTAATCGTGTAGAAAATTTGCGTCTAACTGTGGAAATGCGCCTAATTGTGTATAGAGACTACGCCGTGAAGACATAAGTAGTACGTAAAGGACTGATATAGTCAACTTAACCTTTCGTCATTTTTGGGGAGGTCACGTGATCAAGAGATTAAGGTCACTATAGTTCCGGGACTTCCGGTCGCGTGACCTTTGGGGCATGTATTCCTCCGCGGGGATGCGGTCTGGCGGCGATGCTGTCGCGGGGGAAAAGCCTCGGCGGACAGAATGTAGTCCCAAATACGCGGGAGCCGGGAGAAATTCTCCGGCAATCTTCGCCAATCTTTGTGACATTTTGGGGGCGAGAGGAGCCCCTAGTCAACCGATTGGGTCGAGTGAGGTGTCAACGTGGAACGCTCGTCCAGGGCAATCAAGTCATGGATGGGTGCATGTAAATTGAGGATTTGTCCCAAAAATATGAAAAGCGAAACACGGACTTTATCCCTAAAATAGGGGAAGTGTTGTTGTCCGGGATTCTAATCCTGAGAAAAGCATTGTAATTATCGGTGACCTGAACGATGATCTTCTGAGTGCTTCCAAGTTTCACCTACGTGGCATAATAACTTCCTTAGGATTTAATCAACTAATAACTGAACCAACTCGACCCGTTTCAAATTCTCTTTTAGACCCAAACATTTGTAATATGGCTCAACTCGTCTGTGATAGCGGCGTTCTTGTACCTTTTTGTAGCGACCATTCTCCAGTTTTTATCCTCATAAAATCACGTATCCCGAAAAGGCCTAGCTTCGAACGTTTGATCTGGAATTACGAAAAAGCCGACTGAGACATATTTAGACAACATCTTGTAAACGCCGAATGGGGAGCCCTGTCAGACGATAATAACGTGGATATTTGGTGTGAATGTATTACATCAGTTATTATGAGAGCAGCTAGAGAATCTATCCCCAACAAATACATTTGCATTCATCCAGGCGATAAACCATGGATGACAAACAAAATAAAACATGAGATGAGAATCAGAGATAAATTTTTTAAGCATTCTAGAATTACCAATTCTGCAAATGATATTGAACGTTTTAAAAAACAGAGGAATTTGGTAAATGCTCTCGTTTGCTCTACTAAAAAGGAATTTAAAACCAAAACAGCACCGAAAATTGAGACTGATTGATGAGTTGGTTCTAAACAGTGGTGAAATCTCAGCAAATCATTCCTGAAAGATTCGAACAGTAATTTTAATGACGTTCCACCTCTTAAGAAAGTGGACGGCTCTTTTGCATACGAATGCAGTGAGAAAGCCGAAATTTTAAACGGTTTCTTTGCTAATATTACCAGAATTGATGATTCCAACACTCCGTTGCCACCTCTGTCAATCTACACGGAAAATACCTTAGATATGATTACTGTAGATACTATAGACGTCGACAACATTATTTCTAATTTAGATACGTCCAAAGCACTTGGTCCAAACCAACTCCGAAATGTTTGTCCGAAGGTAAAAACGTTCCCTCTCCAATTCTTGCTCGTTTATTTAATCACTCATTGAAAACATCGACTTATCCGACAGAATGGAAAGTTGCTAATGTGACACCATTGCATAAAAAAGGTGAACGAAATCTTGTCTGTAACTACCGTCCCAAATCACTATTAAGTTGTCTGAGTAAAGTCATGAAGAGGGTCGTGTTCAAGCACATTCATAATTACATACGGCACGACATAACACCGAGCCAATCTGGTTTTCTCCCATCGCAATCCACTGTAACACAGTTTCTTGATATTTACTTTGACTTGACAAAGGCACTTGACGAACAGAAAGAAGTACTCTTTCTATTCTTTGACATATCAAAGGCCTTTGCTAGAGTGTGGCATAACGGCCTGCTTCAAAAACTGCAACAATTCGATATTACTGGAAGCCTTTTGCTATGGTTTAAAAGCTATTTACAAAATCGTTGTCAGCGGGTGGTGATCCAGGGAAAAGAATCCACTGTGTTATGTTTAGAAGCAGGTGTACCACAAGGCTCTGTTCTTGGTCCGCTTCTGTTCGTATTATTTATAAACGATTTACCTGCTAATGTCATTAACAGCATACGTCTTTCTGCTGATGACACTTGTTTGTACATCATATCTGATAATCTGTTTAGCCCACTGCCATCCATCAATCACGATATAGACATTGTTTCTGACTGGGCGCAGACATGGTTGGTCGATTTTAATGCCGCGAAAACAGTTTCTCTTCTCGCTTCTTTGAGACATATCCATTCATTTTTTCCAATAATATTTCAAAATTCAACTCTTCAACCGTCACGTAGTCATAAGCATCTCGGTCTGATCCTTAACACTAAGGCTAACTGGAACGACCACGTGGAAGATCGTAAATGCCTTGAAATTATGTATAAGAGTTTTATTATACCGAGTCTAGAATATGCAGACGTCGTCTGGGATAATATTCCACGATCTTATGTGATAAGACTTGAAAATATTCAAAAAGACACACTCAGAACGATAACTGGCGTCACATGGAGTGTTAGTTCAGAAACCCTATATTTGTAAGCTGGATTTGAAACGCTGTCTCGCAGACGACAATTCCATAGACTTATTATGTTATATAACATTATTAATGATATGACACCTTCCTCTGTACGCTCATCTCTCAGCTCGCATTGGGGAACGTAATCCATATTACATCAGAAACGCATTACAGTTAACCCCCTACACATGTCGCACGGAACTATTCCGAAATTCATTTTATCCAGCAACATTACGCGAGTGGAATTTACTATCTTACACAGTGAAAAACTGCCCTACTCTGCCAATTTTTAAACGCCAGCTGCAGAACATGACAATTCTCCATCCCACCGTTTTAGCACTATTTATGTACACGTAAAGAAAATATAATATTGTGTCGCCTCCGCAATGGTTGCAGTAATCTTAACAGACACCTGTTCAATAATTTCCTGAGAAATACAACAACTTGCAATTGCGGATATTTTGACGAAACTGTCGATCACTTTTTCTTTCACTGTCCTCAATTTGTCGATCAAAGAACCATATTGGTAAATACACTTAATAATATATATAGTTCTCTAATAGTTCCTCCTGCTTCCGTGTTATTATACGGTGATCCAGAAAAAGACAAACACACTAACAACACCGTTCAAGTATGTTTGGGAAAATTCATAGCGGATTCGAAACGTTTTACTTAAGTATTGAACTTTAAAATTACTATTTCGACACTTGATGCCCAGCGACCATGTACTCAGCAAGCTGATTGTGTTCATTCATCTCTTCAGCACACAGGGTCTCAAACAAATCACAATGTTTACTCTCTGTCATGAGCTTCAAATGCATTTTGTATATTCCTTCGTCGCCTAATTTGTTATAAGTATTTATATTTATTTTCGAGGTTCAACTGATATATTGTACTTTTTTTTATTGGGGAGACGTATTGATAAGCTTTGCTTACTTTGCTACCCCATGTCTCGAAATAAACTACTTAAACCAAAATAGGGGAAAACTCCTATCAACAAGGTCCAAAAGGGCTAATATCGGTCTCCGGCTTATCGAGCCTGCCAATCAAGTCATGGGTGGGTGTGTGTAAAAAGAGGACTTGTCTTCGAAAATATAAAATGCGGAACACGAACTTTACCTCACCGCATTTCGATGAATTAGTGTCAATTTCATGGACTGTCTAGAAAATCAGAGCTTCATGGCTAATTCACCAGGGCGTTGAAGCGTTAAGGTTGACGTTGGCAGGCGTTGATACAAGGTGACGCACACGACGCATTCGGACCAGGGATGTCCATCTCTACCCCAAACGCTTTCCTACACACCCCAAAATGCCCGCTTTCACTAATACTTCTGCTGATGACGTCACCAATGATGTCACAGATGACGTGGACATGCCTCAAGTCGGGATCTATATCCCGAGCGCTACAAAATGACACCCCACACGACGCATTCGGACCAAGGATGGTCCCTCTCTACCCAAAACACACCCCACGCACCCCCAAAATGACCACTTTACGTACTATACCCAACTGTGCATGCGCAGGTTGACGCGACTTGCAATAAAAAGCACGCCATTCTGACTCCACGTCACAAAAGCTTCACTTTGACACATCCCACGACTAATTTGGACCAATAGCGGTCCATTTCAACCCCAAACACACCCCCACGCACCCCAGAATGTCTGTTTTCTATACCACGACCAAATTGCGCATGCGCAGAATAACGAAAACGTACGATACAGTACTCCAGTCGGATGTTCCTCAACGAGGGCTTCAAAATAAGACCTCATACGACACCATCGGACCATTAGGGGCTCACCTAGACCCCAAAACGTCCACCCAGCACTATTTACCCACTACACAAACGCGCAGTGACTTTTAAATTTTTTTTCACCATTTAGCTTCAGGACCCCGACCATCGTGCTATACATGACGAGACGTGAAAAATAAGATCCCACAACCCATATCGCAATGTCCAGGAGTAAATTTCCCAGTATGGACCTATCCACTGAGCTAGTATGGGCCAAAATACAGACCTACCCGGTACCTGGACTTTTAAAAAAAAAATCACGGCTTATTTTCGAGACCCCTCCCATCGTGTTCTACGTGATGGGACGTGAAAAACAAGATCCCACAACCCATATCGCAATGAACATATGCGAATTGCCCAGTATGGACCTATCCACTGAGCCAGTAGGCCTTTGGGCCTATCCAGACCTCCGAGAACCTTTCGAAAAATTTCATCGCTTAGCTTCGGGACCCCGCCCATCGTGTTCTACGTGGTGAGACGTGAACAACAAGATCCCACAACTCATATCGCAATGTCCAGGAGTACATTTTCCAGTATAGACCTATCCACTGAGCAAGTATGGGCCAAAATACAGACCTACCCGGTACCGGGATTTTTCGAAAAATTTCACCGCTTAGCTCCGAGACCATTCCCATTGTGTTTTACGTGGTGAGACGAAGAAAACAAGACCCCAGAACTCACAGTAAAATCAACAAACAATGACCACCCCCATACTCCATACAGTCATTTTCTCCTATTGTTGAGGTAAAGTCCGTGTTCCGCATTTGATATTTTCGGAGACAAATCTTCTTTTTACATGCACCCACTCAAGACTTGATCGCCCTGGACGAGCGCTCCACGTTGACACCTCACTCGACCCAATCGGTTGACTAGGGGCTCCTCTCGCCCCCAAAATGTCCCAAAGATTGGCGAAGATTGCCGGAGAATTTCCCCCGGCTCCCGCGTATTTGGGACTACATTCTGTCCGCCGAGGCTTTTCCCCCGCGACCGCATCGCCGCCAGACCGCATCACCGCGGAGGAATACATGCCCCAAAGATCACGTGACCGGAAGTCCCGGAACTATAGTGACCTTAACCTCTTCATCACGTGATCTCCCCGTGACCTCCCCAAAAATGACGAAAGGTCAAGTTGACTATATCCGTCCTATACGTACTACTTATGTCTTCACGTTGTGCACGTTTAGGCGTAGCCTCTATACACAATTAGGCGCATTTCCACAGTTAGACGCAAATTTTCTACACGATTAGGCGCAACGCATAATTAGGAGCATATTTCTCACACGAATAGGCGCAAATCCACAAATAGGAGCAAATCTCCTACACGATTAGGCGCAGTTCCACAATTAGGAGCAATTTTTCTACACGATTAGGCGCAACGCAAAATTAGGCGCAAGATCGTTCAAATGATTAGGAGCAGTAACATGATTAGACGCAGCCTCCTTACACGATTAGGCGCATTTACACAAATAGGCGCAAATTCCGTACACGATTAGGCGCAGTTCCACAATTAAGCGCAAATTTCGTACACGATTAGGCGCAGTTCCACCATTAACCGCAAATTTCCTACACGATTAGGCGCAACACGTTATTAGGCGCAATTTTGTTACACGATTTGGCGCTGACACGATTAAGCGCAAATACACGATTAGGCCCCCCACAGTCCCCACCCCCTGGGCACCAAGCCCCATCCTCTATCTCTTAAACTATGCTTCATCCGACCCCTGCACTCGTATATTCCTGGAGCTTCTTACTTCAAGTGTTAAAGTTTTGGAGTTGAATGTTCCTATCCACAGCTTCTCAGGCCCACCACATGTTTCCGATGATAAGCCCGGGCCCAAACCCTTATATATATTCTGGAAGCTTACCCCACGCTGCACTTATTCAACCTATACACTACCCCCGGGACACTAAGCCCCATCCTCTGTCTCCTAAACTAAGCCTCGCTCGACCCACTACTCTCACATATTCTGGAACATTACATCAAGCTACTCTTACTCAACCCATCCACTACCCTCCGGGACATGTCTCCACCACCAGGGCACGAAGTCTCATCCTCTACCTCCTTAACTAAGTCTCGCCCGACCCTCTACCATCATATATTCCACCATGCTACACTTATTGAACCCATCCACTACCCTCGGGAACATGTTCTCATCCCTGGAAACCGAGCCCCTCCCTCTATCTGCTAAGCTAAGCCTCGCCCGATCCCATACCCTCATATATTCCAGGAGCTTACACTTCCCTCGGAAGTATGTCCCCACTCCCGGGCATCAAACCCCAACCTCTATCTCTTAAACAATCCCTCGCCCGACCCTCATATTGCGCTCGATCTTTTTTCCTGACAAAACGTTGAAAGTTGTGTCACTGTGTAGTCTGCAATGTTGGTTATAATTTTGCCACCCCTCAATGAATTGCAAAACCTAAAGTGCTCGATTTATCAGGCGGGACCCCATGTTATTTGTTTTAGTTTGCTCACTCGGTCAGACAAGATGAAAGCACTACAGAGCTGTGCAACCTTGCAAGTAGAGCGAACTACATGTAGTATCACAGCATCTATATGGATCGTTATACATCTTCAATTCTCTCTGGAGCTTGATACCGCATGTAACAAATAGGATACTATACTAAAGTCTGTCCATTTTAATTACTTTGGAGCTTGCCAAAAATCAATAGTTAACCCTGCAACAATTTTCTTTTTTTGCAGCGTGTAGAACAAACCGAACTCTACAAAATGACTACCATTTCTCCGTGATATCGATAATATATCACGCTTGAAATAAATTTATCATTCACTCCATATAAAACTCCAGTACAGTTGTTTATTCACCGGGCCTCAATTACATAGGGAGACGTCATAATGTATTCATGCTCATTGGCACAAAGGTCATTAATGCCGAATACAGTAAAAACAGGCGGTCCGTGAGAGTGTCGCATATATTCCATGCCCAGTGAAATTGCCGAATGATAAACCGCACACACCTCTATGACCATACAAGGCATTGTTGACCTTTGTGCTAGACAGCACGAATACATTATGACGTCTCCCTATGCAATTGAGTCCCGGTACATGAAACAACTGTACTGGAGTTTTATATGGAGAGAATTAAAAAAGTTATTTCAAACGCGATATATTATCGATATCACGGGGAAATGGCAGTCGTTTTGTAGAGTTCTGGTTGTTCTACATAATGCAAAAAAGAAAATTAATGCAGAGTTAACTGCTGATTATTGACAAGCTCCAAAGTAGACGACTAATTAAAATAGACAAACTATAACGCCATATATGTTTGAGAATCCTTTGAGGTGGCAGCTGTGCAGTGTGTTTTCTCTTGCCTGACTGGGTGGTCAAACTGAAACGAAAATGTTACCTACGTGAGATAAAGTCACCTGAATATATGTACCTTTATGGTTATTTTAATCGACAGACTTAGGCTACATGTGATGTTGATTTTATGGAATGCGTTAATGGATTTTCCCCATTCCAACAATGTATGCCTGGTATGGGTAACTGAGTAGTATTAAAACCGGAGATAAAGGCATATTGACCTCTCTGGGCCTGAGCTCAAGGCCGCTATAGTTCCGTCAACGATCACGTGACCGGAATTGACCACAGGTATGTATTCCTCCATGGTAAGGCGGCCGGTTTCTGTGGTGGTATGAGGTCCTTGATACTTCAAATACGCTGGCTGTCGCTCCGCCTGAATCTCCGGGAATCTTCAGCAATATCCGGTGATCTCCGAGAATGTCTGTAGGGCAAGTGACCTTCGAGTTCAATCTTGCCCCGTCCAGGGTATAGCTTCTGGGGTAGAAGAGACGTGTATAACAATACATGAAACGAGAGAAGGGAGAATCCCCCTGGCCCTGGAGGAAGTCAAACCCGCCCTACACATACCAAAAGGCAGCCACAATACATAATACAAAAGATTGAAAATACTCTGATATACCTACTAGAGGGCGGATATATATTCTTCTATGGAATAGGCCCAATAGGGAACCCACTCATGGACGTTTGCAGTATGGGGTGTGGGTACTTGTTTTCTCTGTCTCGCGCTGTAGAGTACGAGGGGAGGGGCCTCGAGGCCATGGATTGAGTGCTGTTGACTCTTATGACTGCTCATGCCTGTTGCACAGGCAGATGAGGGGTGGACGTTTGGAGTCTAAGTGGATCATCCAGGGTTCGATTGGATCGTGTGAGACTGTCAAAGTGAAGCACGCGCGACGACAGCGTCCGATTGAAGGGCTATGTCGTGGAACTGCAGTCCATCTGCACATACGCAATAGAAAAGGGACATTTGAGGTGAGAGTTTGGGGGTCGAGATGGACCAATATTTGTTCGAATGGGCCGTGGGAGGGGTCATATTGAAGTGCTCGTTGGAGAGAGTCCGATGGATGGGCGCGTCGTGGAACTGCCGTACATCTGCTCAAGTATTGGAATGAACGTTTTGGGGTTGAGATGGATCAATATTGGTCGTGGGAGATGTCATAGTGAAGCACTCGCTGGGGAGCGTCCGACTGGATGGTTGGATCTCGGAACTGCCGTCCATCTGCGCATGCGCAGTGGGAAAATTGTATTGGAATGGACGTGTGGGGGATGAGATGGACCAATATTGGTCCGAA
This sequence comes from Hanleya hanleyi, assembly GCA_036873755.1. Lineage (NCBI taxonomy): Eukaryota > Metazoa > Mollusca > Polyplacophora > Lepidopleurida > Hanleyidae > Hanleya > Hanleya hanleyi. The sequence goes on from JAVTVY010043861.1 coordinate 10,711, forward strand.
TGTACCGTATGGGTGTCACAGTGAACCACTCGTGTAGGATGTTCCGACTAGACACGACGGAATTGCCGTCAATCTACGTATGCGCAGACAGGGAATTGAGCGAACAATGGCATTGGTTTGGACGTTTCTGAGGAGAGATGGGCCATGGGAGGTGTCATATTGAAGTAATCCATGACGCCGATGAAGCATTCAAATGCTCGTTCTGTACTTATAGCACAGGTCCAAAACAACACATAATATCTTATGAATTGACCCACTTTTGAGACTGGTAGTGGAAATGACGTCATTCTGCGCATGCATAGCATGCCGAGTGGAATAGATTAATATGACGTCATCAGTAGTAGAAAAAAAGCATATTTTAAGGTCCAGTTGCCCCCTTGGTAGTAGAGAAAGCAGAAACCCAGTATATTTGCCCTCTGACCTTTGTGGAGAGTTTTAAAGTAAAGCCATAACGCCCTATCTTAAGGCCTCATCACCCATCCCAACGGCATGATGCAGACATATGAGAAAAAGAAAGACCAACACATTCACAAGTTTTCATATATTTCATTCTCCCTAATGTTACATCATTCCCACGCTGGGGATCATCATGGATGCCAGGTTGTATTACAACTCAAGTATCGTTTTGTCCAATCAAGAGCTGCCATTTATTGTTGCGTCAACCTTCGATCATGTTCGCTCTTGTCCTTGTCGTCGTCGGGCATACCAGTATACCATAACGGTAACATGTCATGGAACAGATATTGCTATTCTGTTCCATCTCAAAAGCTATACCCTGGACGGGGCAAGATTGACCTCGAAGGTCTGTTACTCGCCGGACATTCCAGGAGATGACAGGAAATTGTCGAACATTCCCAGCGATTCAGGTGGACCTCGACATGGGACTACCAATGTTAACTCTTCTTGATATAGAGAATGAAATATCAATAAATTTTATATCAAAAATATATTTTTGAATATGGATAAAAGAATTTTCGATATCAAAAATAGATCGATAAATACCAAAACGGCGCACATTTATTTTTGATATAAAAAAGATATATATATACTACAAAAAAAATAGATGGATAAATACCTAAACGGCTTGCCATATATCTTGTGAGAGGGAGAGGCACTTTTGCAAATCCGTACACAAAGCTTCAAGATCATGGAAGTGTAGCCGGATTCAAGCATACTTGAACAATATGTAACATTTTTTTTTATCTCCAAGTCACTGGCGGTTCATGGTTCATGTTTCATGTTTCAGGGAACCTCGAGACGTACATGTAAAACAGACACTGGGGAGAGCGGAGCTGTGGACTTCATGATGCGGGGAGTTCAACCAGTTCTTTGGTTATGGTCTCACACGTGAGCTCAGCATCAGGAAGTGATGAATCAAGCAACGAACCTCATCTCGACATATTATTGGAAGAGACAGAATTGAAGGGGGAACATAACAGGGAACTCATCACACTTGAAAGGTGTCCAGCTGGAGAAAAGCAGTATAGATGCCGGTTTTGTCCATTTAGCAGCAACTATCAATGTGGCGTGAAATTACACGAAGAAAAACACTACATTAAAAGAGCTTATAATTGCCGCTTCTGCTCGTATAACAGTGACAGAAAAGATAGCGTGAGGTCACACGAGATAATTCATGCCGAGGACACACGAAGCAAATCCTCGTTATGCTCAAAGCTTGGTGGACCAGGAACACGTGAAATGATCCATCCTTTTGAGAAACCATACACGTCACACGAAGTACCCCATGACGCCGATAAACCATTCAAATGCTCGTTCTGTCCTTACAGCACAGGTCGAAAACAACACAAACATGTAATATCTCATGAATTAACCCACACTGGTGATAAACCTTACAAATGTTCTCTGTGTCAATTTAGTACAGCTTGGAAAGGTAACCTGACGAAACATACTAGAAAACATGCTGGCCGTGTAATCGATAAATCTGCCGGTTGTTCACTCTGTCCATATATTTGTGCGTCAAGAGATAGACTCCGCGTGCACGAAATGACACACAGCCGGCCGCGCCGGCCACACAAGTGTTTTACCTGCTCGTATACAACCACAAGTAGAGAAGATATAACGGAGCATGAAATAACTAATCAGACGTTCGTTCAATATACATACCCAGACGTTCAATATACATATATCGTTGTAAATCCAGAGGAAAACTAACGTTTCTGTTCGAATGACAGTTAAAATAAGGCACTGTGAGGTCACACGAAATAGCCCATGCTGAGAATAATCTATCTGTCGACCGATGATCGCAAAGCCCGAGGAACGAGCTCCGGTTGTTATGATGTATAATTTTAAAATAATTATATTAGCATAAATTCTGAGCGTCAATTGCGAAAATCGAAGCTACCCATCCAACTGCTGCCTTTTTCTTCGATACCTGTTTGCCCTCCGAGTTTACATGTACATGGAAATGGTTTATTTCTCGAAAAGTCGAAACCTCTGAATTTCTATGTGAAATTTCAATACTTCCCTGGGAAATTGGGCTGGAATTGCAAAGAATTGTGCTGGGAATATCACTGTAATTTCGGTCGTCTGTTAGTTTTTTTATGTTGAATCAAGCTCTTCCATATGGGATTGCGTTGGAATTCCAGCGATTCCATTATTTGTTCAAATTTTTTCTTTGTTTGAATTCTAAGAATTTTCCTCAGAAATAAACGAAAATTTCATGTGAGTGATATAGTCACAGGATCTAAAGTCACAGTTTGCCGGCGGAGATAACTCCTTGTGGCGCTAGGTGGCGTTACTGGGGCGGGTTGTGGAGGTCAAGTGCATTATAGTTCCAACAGGTGGCGCCACCAGCTGATGCGGATAGAAAGTAGTCTCCGCTCACAGAAAAAAAAATAAATAAAAAGCGGAACACGGACTTTAGTCCTACAATAGGGGCCCATATAGGCCCATACTGGCTATGAGTGGGATAGGTCTATACTGGGAAATTCACACATGTTCATTGCGATATGGGTTGTTTGGTCTTGTTTTTCACGTCTCGCCACGAAAAACACGATGGGAGAGGTCTAGAGGTTGAGCGGTGAAATTTATCGAAAAGTACCGGGTAGGCCCAAACTGGCTCAGTGGATAGGTCCATACTGGGTGGACGTTTTGGGGTCTAGGTGAGCCACTATTGGTCCTATGGTGTCGTATGAGGTCTTATTTTGAAGCTCTCGTGAAGGAGCACCCGACTGGATTAACGTGTCGTCCGTTTTCAATATTCTGCGCATGCGCAGTCTGGCCGTAGTATAGAAAGCAGCCATTTTGAGGGTATGTGGGGAAGTGTTTGGGGTAGAGATGGACCACTATGGGTCCAAATGGGTCGTGGGAGGTGTCCAAGTGACGCTTTTGTGGGTAGAGTCAGAATGGCGTATTTTTTAGTGCAAGTCGCGTCAATCTGTGCATGCGCAGTTGGATGTAGTAAGTAAAGTGGCCATTTTGAGGGTGCGTGGAGGTTTGTTTGGGGTAGAGATGGACCACTATTGGTCCGAATGTGTCGTGGAAGGTGTCATTTTGTAGCTCTCGGGGTGTAGACTACCATTTGATGGATGTTCACGACATATGTGACGTCATTGGTGGCGTCACCAGTAGGAGTAGTAGCGAAATTGGCATTTTGGGGCAGTGAAGGAAGGTATTTGGTGTAGAGATCGGCCACTATTGGTCCGAATGTGTCGTGGGAGGTGTCATTTTGTAGCACTCGCATGTCATCTATGACGTCATCGGTGATGTCACCAGTACGAGTAGTAGCGAAAGTGGTCATTTTGGAGCAGAGAAAGAATGTATTTCGTGTAGAGATGAACCATCCTTGGACCGAATGCGTCCTGTGGGGTGTCATCTTGTTGCCTTCGGGGTGGAGACCACGATTTGAGGAATGCCACAGCATCTGTGACGTCATCAATACGAGTAGTAGCGAAAGTGGGCATTTTTAGGGAGTGAAGGAAGGTATTTGGTATAGAGATGGACCATCCTTGGTCCGAATCATGCGTCGTGTGTGGTGTCATTGTGTAGCTCTCGGGGTGCAGACCACGATTTGAGGGATGTCCACGGTATCTGTGAAGTTATTGTTGACGTCATCAGTACGAGTATTAGCCAAAGTGGGCATTTTGGGGCAGTGAAGGAAGGTATTTGATGTAGAGATGGAAAATTCTTGGTCCGAATGCGTCGTGTGGGGTGTCATATTGTAGCTCTCGTGGTGCTGACCGCCATTTGAGGAATGTTCATCATCTTTGACGTCATTGGTGACGTTATCAGTAGGAGTAGTAGCCAAAGTGGGCATTTTGGGGCAGTGAAAGAAGGTATTTCGGGTAGAGATGGACCATCCTGGGTCCGTACGCGTCCTGTGGGGTTTCATCCTGTAGCCTTGTAGCCTCAAGTGCTGGTCTGCACATGCAGGGCCTGGGTTCGAATCCTACTCCTGACACATGAGTTGTTTACTTGATACTTCTGTTAAAACTATAAAACTATAACTGTAAAGTCAGGATGGCCGAGTGGTTTAAGGCGCCTGTCCTAAGTGCTGGTCTGCGCAATGCAGGGTGTGGGTTCGAATCCTACTCCTGACATGAGTTTTTTGTATATACACCTTTTGTATTTTACCATATCTGTCCTGAATGTGCTGTATTATACCATATTTGTCCTGTGTCATACATCTGTCCTGTATTATACCAAATCTGACCTGTATTGTACCATATTTGTCCTGTATTGTACCATATCTGTTCTAAATGTCCTGTATTATACATATCTGTCCTGTATTATACCAAATCTGACCTGTATTATACCATATTTGTCCTGTATTGTACCATATATGTCCTGTATTATACCATATTTGTGCTGTATTATGCCAAATCTGTGCTGTATTATACCAAATCTGTGCTGTATTATACCACATCTCTCCTGTATTGTACCATATATATCCTGTATTATACACTATTTGCCCTCTATTATACCATACCTGTGCTGTATTATACCAAATCTGTGCTGTATTTTACCATATATCTCCTGTATTATGTGATATATGTTCTGTATTATACCAAATCTGTGCGTATTATACAGTATCTGTCCTGTATTATACCAAATATGTGCTGTACTATACCATATCTACCCTGTATGGTATCATATATGTTCTGTATCATACAAAATTTGCCCTCTATTATACCATATCTGTGCTGTATTATACAATATCTGTGCTGTATTACGGCGGATTACACGATAACCTAGTCCACTTTCCCGTCAAATTCCCCGTCCAACCGAAAAATGACATTCGCAACGTTAAAAATACCAAAACACTAACTCCTCGTCATGTACATGTTTGCTAAACCAACCAAGGTTGTCTAACAGTTTTACCCTGTGTAGGTAGTTTTACCCGGTATATTTCTTATCAGCAGAATAATAGAGAGACAAAAATGCAAATGTTGCTAATGTCACTTGTGCTAATGTCATATTTCCGTCATACTTTTTTTACAATAATCACCACAAATCAAATTTCAACTAAATTATTCAAAAAAAATATTTAAAGTGATATTAGCTTGACCTTATTAAGATATATGTGCCATTGCCATTTTGTTAAATACCAATACAAGCATACTGTGAAAAAGTTACAAATGTCATTTCCGTCCAACTCCCTTGACGGAAATGACATTAGCAAAATTTTGAAAAAATGATGGCGAGTGAGTGAGTGACCTGGTGCACCCTGTACCCTATAGCCCTACACCACCACCACCACCGGGCGTTGACGGGAGTGGTGGTGTGTGGTAGTGGTGGTGGTAGAAATGGTGTGGTGGTGGTGGTGGTAATAGTGGTGTGCGGTGGTGGTGTTGGCGGTGGTGGTTTTGGTGTGTGGTGGTGGTGGTAATAGTGGTGTGTGGTGGTGTCTGTACATATAGGGAGTAACTCGTGTCACCCAACATTCCATATGTATTGGTCGTGAACGTCAACAAAACGTCAACAATGACGTTACAGATGACATGGAAATCACTCAAGTCGTGGTCTACACCACGAGAGCTTCAATATGATACCCTATACGCCATCTTTGGATGAGATATAGAACCTCAGTCTCTAAAATATAACCCTGCGCACCCCAGGAATGGTCACTTTACTTACTACACTCCAAATGCGCAAACTATTGTCTCAGGACATGCGACCGTTACAGTATCCTGGCCTGCTCGACGACACTTAGGCCAAAAGTGATTATGGCCGGAGATTAAACTTTCTCAAACGATGGCTTCTGATTGGACAAGAGCCTACGAGAATTGCAAACATACATAACGCGACTCCCCCAGCGTGGGTATTTTGTACTGGAGGGATATTAAAATGACTGGATTGTCATCCTTGTTGTTGTTGTTCTCTCTCAGGTCTTTATCATGGCGTTAAGGCGTTGAGACGGATGTAACGACGGGCGTCACCGCATTTCGATGAATTAGTGTAAATTCCATGAAAATCACAGCTTTTGGGCTAATTCATCAGGGCATTGAAGCGTTAAGCTAAGCGTTGAATACAGAACATATATGGTATAATACAGGACAGATATGGTATAATACAGCACAGATTCGGTATAACACTGGACAGATATGGTAAAATATAGGACAGATATGGTATAATACAGCACAGATATGGTATAATACAGGACAGATATGGTATAATACAGAACATATATTATATAGTACAGAACATATATTGTATAGTACAGGACAAATATGTTACAATACAGGACAGATATGGTATAATACAGCACAGATATTGTATAATACAGCACAGATATGGTATAATACAAGACAGATATGGTATAATAGAGAGCAAATATTGTATAATACTGAACACTTATTGTATAATACAGGACACATATGGTACAGTACAGGATAGTATAAGGCGAGATTCTGCTGGTGGACGTTTTGTCCCCGAGGCCCGCCCCCTGTACAGACCTTCGTTGGCATTTGTGGGAAGTTGATGCTGGGTCTACATCGGGCCTTACAGACAAGTCTTTTGTGTTAAATGCCGTCATTTACATCTGACGATGATACAGCTCACCAATCTCCAATGTACGAGTTGTCACAGCGAAACAGCTCACCAATTACCAGTATACGAGTTGTCAGAGCATTTCTATCATAGCTCTCTAGATTTGTATCTAATACCGCTTATGCCGGTGCTAGGGGCCGTGTGGTCATATCATCCAAGTTGCCACGTGAACAGGTACAATAAAAGCGTACCTGAGATACAACACACATCACGAATCGTTAGATTCTTGGTATGTGCTTTAAAATAGGTTAACCAGAAGACTATTCCGTGAAGTCATGTGACGCAATCAGTATGTCGGCACCTCTTCCCACTTCCATTATATGTGTTGTAATTTTTTCCTGTATAAGGCGAGATTCTGCTGATGGACGTTTCGTCCCCGAGGCCCGCCCCCTGTACAGACCTTCTGGTCTTTGATATATGTTGGCATTTGTGGGAAGTTGATGCTGGGTCGACATCGGGCCTTACAGACTAGTCTTTTGTGTTAAATGCCGTCATTTACATCTGGCGATGATACAGCTCACCAATCTCTAATGTACGAGTTGTCACAGCGAAACAGCTCACCAATTACCAGTATACGAGTTGTCAGAGCATTTCCATCATAGCTCTCTAGATTTGTATCTAATACCGCTTATGCCGGTGCTAGGGGCCGTGTGGTCATATCATCCAAGTTGCCACGTGAACAGGTACAATAAAAGCGTACCTGAGATACAACACATATCACGAATCGTTAGATTATTGGTATGTGCTTTAAAATAGGTTAACCAGAAGACTATTCTGTGAAGTCATGGTACGCAGTCAGTATGTCGGCACCTCTTCCCACTTACCTTATATGTGTTGTAATTTTTTCCTGTATAAGGCGAGATTCTGCTGGTGGACGTTTCGTCCCCGAGGCCCGCCCCCCTGTACAGACCTTCTGCTCTTTGATATATGTTGGCATTTGTGGGAAGTTGATGCTGGGTCGACATCGGGCCTTACAGACTAGTCTTTTGTGTTAAATGCCGTCATTTACATCTGGCGATGATACAGCTCACCGATCTCCAATGTACGAGTTGTCACAGCGAAACAGCTCACCAATTACCAGTATACGAGTTGTCAGAGCATTTCCATCATAGCTCTAGATTTGTATCTAATACTGCTTATGCCGGTGCTAAGGGCCGTGTGGTCATATCATCCAAGTTGCCGCATGAACAGGTACAATAAAAGCGTACCTGAGATACAACACATATCACGAATCGTTAGATTCTTGGTATGTGCTTGAAAATAGGTTAACCAGAAGACTATTCTGTGAAGTCATGTGACGCACCTCTTCCCACTTCCCTTATATGTGTTGTAATGGTATAATACAGCACAGATTTGAAATAATACAGGACAGACACTGTATAATACAGCACAGATTTGGTATAATACAGAACATATATTGTATAATACAGGACAAATATGGTACAATAGAGGACACATTTGGTATAATACAGGACATATGGTACAATACGGGAGAGATCGTATAATACAGCACAGATCTGGTATAATACAGGACAGATATGGTATAATACAACACAGATTTAGTATAATACACCACAGATTTGATATAATACAGCACAGATATGGTATAACAGAGGGCAAGTATTGTATAATACAGAACATATTGTATAATACAGGACATATATGGTACAATACAGGAGAGATGGTATAATACAGCACAGATCTGGTGTAATACAGGACAGATATGGTATAATACAGCACATTCAGGACAGATATGGTATAATACAAAAGGTGTATATACAAACAACTCGTGTCAGGCGTAGGATTCAAACCCACGCCCTGCATTGCGCAGACCAGAACTTAGGACTTGCGCTTTAGACCACTCGGCCATCCTGACTTTACAGTTATAGTTTTAACTATTGTATCAGAAGTATCAAGTAAACAACTCATGTGTCAGGAGTAGGATTCGAACCTACGCCCTGCATGTGCAGACCAGCACTTGAGACTGGCGCCTTAGACCACTCGACCATCCTGAACTTTTACAGTTATAGTTCACAGTATCAAGTCATATGTAGTATTCGTGCACGATGCGACCACCAAGTGTGTAGATGCGTCTACATGCAGAGAACTGCATTCGAACCAAGGATGGTTCATCTCTACCCCAATACCTTCCTTCACTTCCCCAAAATGGCCGCTTTCACTACTACTCCTACTGCTGACGTCACCAATGACGTCACAGATGACGTGAACTTGCCTTAAATAGGGACCTGCACCAGGAGAACTACAAGATGACACCCTACATGATGCATTCGGACCAAGGATGATCCATCTCTACCCCAAATACCTTCCTTCATTTCCCGAAAATGCCCACTTTCGCTACTACCCGTACTGATGACGTCACCAATTACGTCACAGATGTCGTGAACATGCCTCAAATAGGGTCTGCACCACGAGAACTACAAGATGACACCCACAGGACGCATTAGGACCAAGGATGGTCCATCTCTACCCCAAATACCTTCTTTCACTGCCCCAAAATGCCCACTTTGGCTACTACTCCTACTGATGACGTCACCAATGGCTCTACGGTAGATACTTCGTGTAGGAGGCTATAATTGTCCGAATCTTTGTGCAGCTGGAAAGGCTCAAGTCCATACATATTGTTGTCCCCAGACTTGGCTATTGTATGCATTGTCTCGTGATTGTTACACGGAGTATGAACCGGCTCTACCCATTCGTCTCTGTCCTCATATCACCCTCAGAGGATGGTACATTTTCAGTCTGTATTCTAGTCGGCAATCTTCACTCCTTGAGAGGAGGGGTCACAGCAAGGTGGAGATTGCAGGGTCTGTGAGAGCCAGCAAGGTGGAGACTGCAGGGTCTGTGAGAGCCAGTCGTCGAGATGTCTTTTGTTTTTCGATATTCCCATGCAGTTGTATTGGAAATCCAGATATAATCGAATACGGAAACCTGACTGGTACAAAGCCAAGAATATGCCCAGGAGTTACTATACATGTAACATTGGGGTAAAGACAGACTGAACCCCAGTTGCCCTCCCGTCCTCCTCCTTTTCTCAATTCCATAAAAAAAAACAGCTGAACCAATAATATGTACATGGTACGCCAGCGTTCTTTTACACTCCTAAAAATAGGTAGTTATTCCTCGTAGGAATATCGCCAAATTAATCAAGGTGATCTTCTCTGTGTTCAACGCACTTTAATAATTGATCAAACACAGGGCTGTAACAATCCACAGATTGCATTGGCTGAACAATTCAACATGACAGATACGGGAGTTAGACAGGAAGCGTTGCTGAGATATAATTATAACGAGAATGGGAATAATTTACATTGCAGACAGAAACCACTTACTTGTTTGAATGTTGATATAGAATGTAGAGAAAACGACGGGAGAGAATAAAACGAAACAACATTTTCATCTGGCGGAGTTTGCTTGGACAAGGTCATTTTAATAGTAAATTGCTGTATTTTATCTTATAAAATATCTGAAGAAGTCCACGTAGTGTGGCCGTGTACAACAGAAAATCGCAGAAGAAGTGGCACATACAAAAATACAGGAAAAGATACTGGATTCCGGGACGGAATGAAAACATTAAAACTGTGTAACGGGTAACTAAACTTCTCCCACAAAATGCCATTTTATAGCACCAATTTGATCAGAATCTGTGACAAACGTGATGCTTACTCATTTAATTCAGTTCATCTACATGCGAAAAACATTAGACGGTATACTGAAATTATTATTGACTGTTGCCTCAGAATTCAGGTCACTGTAGTGCGATCGGTTGGCAATAGTCTCCTCGGGATTTACTTTCGGAGACAATCGCCTCCAGCGGACACTAAACATACATCGGGGACAGTCATTAATAGGTCAATATTTACTTTTGTCATGATTGTATCTCGTCACCTGGTTTTCAAAAATAACAGCGATATAATAATATTCAAACAACTATATAAGTTAAGGAAATAACAGAAATGTTCAAGAAATTTCCATCAAAATAAATCTAGAACGATATATATAAGTATCCCTTTTTCATCAAGCTAAGGACCAGGTATGCTTAGATGGGTGAATGGCCCCAGAACAGGTGCGGTAGAAGTACCAAAAATAAAATATTGCATATACAAGAAATTGTTCGGTTGACATGAAGAACAATATTATATTGTATACCGAGAAAAATTTCAAGACACCGAGATTCTCGAAAAACAGGATCGTGAAGTAGTGCATTCGTGCAAAATCGCCATTTTAGAGGCAAAAATATATCTCATATTTCATTGTTTAAACATATGAAGATAAACGATAACCAGAACCAGCTTGACACAGCATACTCGTTGTTCCAATATGTAGTCGTAGACTAAATTTGGTTCTGGTTATCGTTTATCTTCATGTGTTTACAGAAACAATAGGAACCGTTTTCACCGCAGAAGTTTGCATTTTGCACAAATGTGCTACTTTATGGCCCTGTTACTCGAGAATGATGCGACTCGGTGCCTTGAAACTTTTCTGAGTCTACAATATAATGTTGTACTTCATCCCAATTGAACAATTTCTTGTAGTGGAAGTATTTTATTTTGGTAATCTGTATTGCACCGGAGCTGGGGCCATTTACCCATCTAAAGATACAAGGTCCTTTGTGCGATTTTCTCCCTGCATTTCAGTACCCTTTTATCCCGAGGACATACACTCGACAAGATTAATACGTCAATGTATCAATGAGGTACGAACGGACTCTCTCCAGCCACATCTCGATATCATAGCACATGTAATAATCATAAACAGCTGGTCATTTTCCTAAGTGGATATTAGTCGTTCATATTGGGACTGATTTGTATGAATAGTTGCATTGCGAGTCAGAAATATAACGAGTAGATCACTACACAGTATGTCATGACTTTTAAATTTTAGACCAGAATTGGGCGTCATGAAGATTCCGTCATTTTAACTTCATAATGTATATTTAACAACCCGCAATGCATGTATATGATCATTAAATCAACATATGAACTACTCCAAGTATACTCTCTAATTAGGAGATTTACGACTATTATAGAGTGATTTACCTCTCTATTTATTAATATCACGTGACGATAACAATGATATGGTGTATATATCTAATATATAGAACTACAATAATCTACATATACATTGCATAAAATAACAAGACGGCTTATTAATCTAAAATAGTAAACGCCATCTGAAATATCAAACTTCGATACAAATTATATGTGCATGATCCTATTTCTCATTTAAGAGTATAGTATTACGTTGCTCTTTGAAAGACCCCAGAGTTGTAAAAATATTATGACCGCGATGTTGCATCGTGTTGTGAATATAATGAAGCCATACTCCATTGTTACCCCTGAACACACTCAGCATGCACGATTAGGGGACGAGCAAAAGGCCCAATTCCTCAGCGCAATACTTTTGAACTAACCCCTAAGGCTAGTAAGTAACGAAGTCCATTTACATGTATGTGTATTTATCTCACAATCCCACTAAATTTCAAGGATACTCCGGGATCACTGCAGCAAATTAGGGCGAAGTCAAACACACACACACAAAAAAAGAACTCTTGCCCTAAAAATAAGTTGACGATCATCAAGATGTCAGTGATAAATTTGTTACTGCGGTTTATCCACTCAGTTGAAGAACTCTTGTGATCCTTAAAAAAAACATTGTCGCATACCCTTTGCATGCTACGTTTGTTGATTCAATATATCATGCTGGGCTGGGGCGGGGTAATATACCCTTGCATACACCGTTGAAGAAAACCACCATGGCCAATACTGCACTGTAGACCAATCTGCAACATTCTCATTTACGATGTGCTAAATAATTATTGAATTCTTACCCATTATATACATCAATAAATTTATGTATTTAGTCAATAATCAATGTACTGAAAGACATATAAAAGTTAGTTAAATTATGTACACATGTATATATTTGACATGGCAGCAACTAAGGTGAGGTAAAATTCACCATTCCTCTCCACCATAAACATGGTAGAGAACAATCGGCAACGATTTGGTGTAAGACTCGCGAAATATAATTGACAAAGGATCTGCTGCAAGTTGTATTGTTAGTCTTTTGTCCGGGATATTACCTTTTCAATGGGAGGTTTTACACCAAAGCCTAGCCGAACAATCGGCCGTCAAGATTTTGCGGACACCAACAGGGGGATGTAAGATACCAACAGGGGGAGTAACTCCAAACTCCGTAAATATTCTTCACTGGCGAGTGACTTCACGCATGCAAAATGTCAAAAATCACAATAGCGTGAACAAAAGACACCACGCCATGAATCCTTCACACATTTTTCGACCTTTTACCCTTCGGGGCAGCGGAGTACATATAGCCAGTCCCTATGAAATAATGTTATATATAATTAAGGACGGAGCCTTCAAAATACTGTATGTACACTTAAATAAAACGGCACCTCGTGAATGCCACTTGAATGAGCAAAAGACAAAACGATACCAAATTGATCCACAGTAAAAATTCATGGGAGAAACAACCTACACATAGAGTTTTGCGTGTTAGCTTTTTACAGTTGTGTTTAAGGCCTTTGTTACCCCGCTGTTGTTGTTGCTGATAACAATAAAGGTTCGAAATGGCAAAGTCGAAGATATTATTCTCCATTTGAGACTTGAAACTAAAATATCGTAATATCGCCTATGTTAATAAGCATAATACATTTCAAAAAGTCTGAAAGAATTGGAAGCCTTATTCAATTTGCAAGATTCATTGGCAAAAATTTTAAACACAACGTGAAGTAATTTGGTACTTTTTATATGTGAGGGGTGTAAGGACCCTGAAGAGAAATTAGGTAATAAATGCTCATTTAAGAAAAGGAACAATTAGAATAAAACACACCTGTTATACATGTGCATAACTGATGCTCAAATACTATATAATATGCATAAGTGTGTGAAATATGATTTTATATTTTCTGGGATGTAGTATTACTTCATACTGTATTGTGCGATAACCTAACGTATGAGTTTATCTGAATGTGCTCTAAAAGGAGACACCTGGCCTGCAAACCCTATATCAATAATGGCACCTGCCAGCCTTGTCTGTTACCCTATATCAATAATGGCACCTGCCAGCCTTGTCTGTTACCCTATATCAATAATGGCACCTGCCAGCCTTGTCTGTTCAACTATTTTTAGTCATTTGAAGATAACATAGGGCTCTCAATTTGAGTTGATCCTTTCAGTTCCAGACAATTGATTGAAAGGTCCTGTACACAGGCTCTATGTGTTGGTTGTAACAAACATATACAGGAGGATCGCGTTCCTGTTTACCAGGTTTATATAAATAACTAGTTGATTTAGAGAGGTACTTCAACGTTTTGCCATTATATCTTCTCATGTGTAGAACTTCAGCAAGTCATTATTTTGGACACTGGTTGATATATGTTTATCAACATAGGGGATGTTGCGGAGTGAAATCTGCTTTAGTAATCAAGTCTCTAATGGGGAATAATGTACCTGACAACAGTGGGTTAACAAAGGGTTTAATGTGCTCCGAGCAGATTGACTAAACCATCGCCTCATTTGTACTGGTTTGGTTTAGTATATTACAGTTATATTTACACTTGATTAAACACTTTACACAACTATGCATTATCAAACACAAAATAATAATTCCTTATTTACACTATTGTATAAATAATGAGCTGTTCATTTAACCCAGTTCGAAAGAACTTGCTCTCCAAAATGAAGGTAGATAAGGTCGTTTTATCCTAATAACTTTTGATTCATCATAACACTTCAAAATCTTCATGAAAATTAAGCTTTATGTATTGCTGCAGGCCATGACAATGGTTTCCAATGAAAGTCGGCATAGTCCATTTTTTAATAGAGAACAAATCATGTCCTCTATTATTACCCGATAGACGACATTTTATTTTTGCAATATCATCCAATTCCGATATATTTACGCAAATGTTCGACTTTGGTGGATGTCTTAGTTCGAAATATTCTGGACTTCATTGTGTAAGAACGACTTTCCAATCTCTTCGCAAGAAAATGCATCACCAGTACCATTCAATGCCTTAGCTTGAAAACAGATAGAATCATTCACTTTTGTTCGAGACCGAAACCTTTTAACCTGTAGCTATTTAGCTTACACCTGTTCTCATAATAACACAGAAATGACAAAGAAAGGCGAAAAATAAGCAGACAATTTGCCGTTTTTACATAAAATGAACATCGGCTTTTAATCAAATGACCCGTAAATCTCTTTTAGAAGTGACGATCACCACATTAATTTTCTTTCTAATGGACAAAATCACAAGTTTTTACACTTTCCCGTCTATTCACATCTTATTGCTATTAAGCATACATAGTCCCCCACCCACCAAGGAAGTTTTGTACATCTCCTGGGATAGTTTTCTTCTGTAGCAATAAATATTCAACATAACAATAATAATGAATATAATGAAAACGCATATCCCGTGGAATTCATTTAATTATGTAATCAAAATAACTGCTGCTACTACTGTTTAGAATATATTCAAAATTAAATAAATAAAATTCAAACCTAAACCTTATTATTGCAATTTTGAGTTTCTTTGTCCACTAAATACTAGACAGAATATTGAATATTCAAATAATGAGATATCAAAAAATGACAAATTTTGACCCTCAGGGGGTACGTATCTTTAAATCGATTGTGATGTCATGACAACAAATTGTCAATCAAATAAAGTTTTGAATATTTGTTTAACAATGAACATATGCTTTCAACAGACCTTAGATTACACATTTGATCTGTGTTTGAGTTATCGATCTCCACCATAAGAAAGTCTTTATCACTGTACTTCACAAATTTGTTAATTTCCTGCTGTCATACGTTAACTCCATGGTCAATGTTGATACATTTGTTTTCTATAAAAAGACTTACTCTGTGTTGTCTATAGCCAATTTATACAGACGACGAGAGACTTACCAACAATAAACGGAAGTTCCTCCTGCAAATTATATGTCCCGTCAACTAACACTGGCCTGGAAGTCTTCCCCTAGCTGGTATGTGTAAACCGTCTCTGGCTCATTGTCATAAACTATGTTGAACCACTTGGGATATCCCGGGACCTGGGAAATCACAGTCCCCTCAAGCTCGACCTGAACATCGCCTTCCATGAGATTGTGCTTAAAACGCTTGGAATTTAGTGGTGGTAAACTAACGGGCGATCTGTCTTTCTTTTCGACATGGCGTACACTTTTTTGATCAAGGGGTCGGGTGGTGTCTGCGACAAGAGGGATGGTCGTCTCTCTGGTATGCGGTCTTTCCGTGTCCCTGGAATGCAGTCTGTCCCTCATTCCCACGGGTCTATCGACATGTTCATCGGAATCACCGGCATGAGGTCTGAGTTTGTTTCCACCAAGACATGCATCGGTAATTCCTCCTTTAACCACTTGCTCGAGACTGGAGATCCGATGTTGCGAATCAATAAGTGGCGAAATCATGTTTCGAATTTCTCCGGTATTTCCTGCTCCCTTAATCACTTGTTTAAGATTCGCCGCCAACTCCTTCATATCGAGAGCTTTCTTTTGGCGTGTGAACATGAACCACTTCTGATTTGAAACTTTCTGACAAAGGACGTTTTTGCGGAATTTTAGCTGGACCTTTAATGCTAGTATTTTCTCTGAACGGTTGGAATATGTTCTCAACTTAGTTTCAACATCGTCGGCCGTCAGCCACAGGCCATGGCTGACAATATCATTGGTTTCTGCCGTTTTCCTCTGTATCTTCCTTTCCTCGATTTTCCTCAACTCCTCGCGCTTCCGAATGATGGCTTCCAATTTCTCTGCTTTTATTTTCTCTCGTCTCCTTCTAAATGTTTCGTATGATTTGTTCTTCAAGACAGAGGCACGTAGTATGTATTCTCTCCTCTTCGCCTCTCCCATATCCTCCAGCCAGTCTCCCACTCTGTTGAAGCTGTACAAGATAGCACTTTCATGGGTAAAAATCGTGGCGGAGGGCCTTGCGCGTACCGCATAATCAAGACGACCAAAAACAGACTCAGGAAGTTTGTTGTGCTTCAGTGGCGAGATGCATTCTGGATGAGATTCTGGGGTCTTCGAAGCGTTAGCACCGCCAGGTAGTTGATCCTTGAGTAGGTGCTCCAGAAGGCTAGCTAAATCAACCATCAATATCTCAAGAAGACTCTCTGTCAACACGTCGCTTGAGCAAGATTTGATGAGTGTCTCGAAAATAACTGTTTTGTCATTGGGGTCAATGCCAGGCACCAGCACGGCAGAACCATCTAGCAATGCGTGGGCAGGTGTGTTCTTCAGAGCTTGAATAACTTGGGAGTAAGTCTTGTTCATGTCGAGAATGTTACATCCCCCCTCTACAGTATTCCATAATGGTTTCGTGAGAAATTTATTCAGAAGACCAAGAGCGCGACATCCTGCAGCATACAAATCAGATTTCAGGCCTTCCATAACTGAGGATGATAGTGGATCTGGCGTTCCCCAGATATCTTGCATGAAGTCCAACAGATGCGGATGGAGGTAATACAATACTGAGGCATTGTGGAAGAGAATGTTGAAACGATTGCCCTTAAAATTGGCTAGTGATTCTTTAATGCCTCGAGCAGATAAGAATATGGATGATTTGGAGTAGCACCCACTTTTATCGTTACCTCCTCGCGAGAAGGCTTTGCAACAATTTCTGACGAATTCGACAATGAGGCATTCCTTTGTAGGATTATCAGTTTCTGGATGGCATTTCGTTTCATATAGCAGTAATGTTTGAGAAACCTTGTTTGCACAGTTCACCAGGAGGTGCAGACCGCAGAAAAAGTTGTGCATCGTTGACAGTTTCCTCCTCGTTCCATCTGACAGCTTTCCCCAGTTGGGGATGACTTCAGCTAAGACCACGCGCCTGTAGTCTAAGAGTAATTCTTGAAAACACTTCTCGTTTGCTGCCCTATCTGACATGGTGTTTTTTATGTTTGTCAGGATTTTTCTACCGATCGATTTCTCAGCATGGGCGATCTTATCAAAATCAGCAAGGATTTCCTTCAATGTGTTCAAGTTGGTCGAAGCCGATTTATCCTTGATTTCTCGGATTCCCAACAGCTTAGCTTCTCTGCCTTGAGTTGTTACCACATACGTTTCGTATTGCTTTCCATATTTCATCGTCTCGTCCGTGTATAGGGTGGTATTTGTCTCTCCGGATAGAGTATCAGCAATGTTGAGATGGGCGAGAGGATGTCTGAGCTTTCCCATTTCTTCTACCGTTGTTGTACAAGGTAACTGGTAGGCGGATACATTGACAAGCTTCAAAACGGTTTCAATTATCGTGGACACATTGTGAAAGGCGACATTATATTTGAGCAAAGTTAGGACACAGTGTATCAAGTCCTCGTTATACTTTTTGTCATCAAGGAAGTTGATAAATCGATGATTTCCAAAGTCTTCTTCTTTCTCTCGTAACTCCGTGAGCTCTTCCTCATAATTCAAGCAGTACTTGCACCCCATATCAACCTGGCAACATCGGTCCATCTGATGAAATCTCAGTCTTTTCAGTTTCTGAAATCTCTCATCTGTTCGCTTTTTCTGTTGTTCCATGGATCTTTTAACTCTGGTAATTTTTTTACGCAGACTTTTGATGGATTGTTTCTGTTCCTTGACCACTTTCTTTTGGTATATTTCTCTTAATCTTGTATTGCGATACATCCTCTTTATCAACAGAACCTTTTCATTGCATTTGTCTGCAGGCCATGGCATGATAAATGGAGGTACTGAAGATGCGGGTGGTTTTCTTGAATTTTCCACGACAAAAGAACACTCTACCGGATCTGTTTGAAGTGTGGACTTAAGAGATGTTGGTAATAATACGTTGCTGGCAGGCGGTGCAGAATTAAGAACAGATCTCGGTGATGAGGCAACATTGGTGCAAGACACCATTTGCAAAGAAGCTGCGTTGACATCAGGTGTGGAATTAAGAATGGCACTTGGCGATGAAGTAACGCTCATGCGAGGTCTTGAGAATCGAGCAGATGATAGCGTGGAAGTAGACCTTGTGTGAAGAGTGGAATTCAGAAGATAACTTGATGGTGATACAGCACTGCTGTGAAGTTTGATCTTCACAAAATTTCTTGGTGGCGAAAGACCGCTGGCATCTGCTCTTGACTTCAGAGGCTGTCTTGGAGATAGTGCTGTGCTAATAAAAACAGGTTGATGTAAAGCGCCAAAGGGAACTATACTTGAGCATGATGGCGCGAGTGTTGAAGAAACGCCAGGTATATGTTGCAGAAGCGATGAAGTGGCAGTGACTGGGTTAGGTACTGGAGCAGATGTTGGTAGAGTAGATGTTTTCAAAGGTATTGTAGGTTTGCGTTTGATGTATGATCCAGAGGCACCCCTAGAAATTATTGAAGGTATAAAAAAGGGCTCATATTCTAGACTCTTCACTGCTGCCATTGTGGCTGGGGTTCGCTTCCTCATCAGACGCCTCCGTTTGTCTAACATTAGAGTAACATAATATCGGACTCTAGTGGGACTGCACCCAGCTGGAAGTCGAGTCCCCATCCAAACAGTTAGCCACGATAAGAATACAGACCATGTCGGGTTTAGTTCATGACGAACTTCAACTATGAAACCATTAACCAGACAATCTGAAGGAATCTCCGACGTGATATTGTTAATACCTCTCTTGAGGGATTTCAAATCCAACCCAGCTTTCATACAGTATCTCATATTATCTGCAAGAAATAGAAAGGGGATATACATCCATTAAATCAATGTACAATGTTGAAAACAAGACAATTACCAAAGCCTGACTGAGCCTGATTCAAGCTCTTGGAAACTGACTGAAGCATTAAGTTCAAGAGGTAGTCTAGCATGAATTCCGCTGAAATATCACATTATACATTTTTTCAGTCATATCTTAGCAGGCTGAAATGAAAATATGAATTTTTCCTCTCGTCAACTATCGATACATCTGCGCGAAACCAGTCACTTCAACAGAGAGATGTCTAGGCCGTTTTGCCCAGTTATTTGAGTAAATTGGGCGATATGTTCCTTTTCCCTGGAGTTTTGCCTCCAGATGTTAATGACCGACTTTTCTCAGCAACCGAGCAATCAGCATGTGTTATGGCAGCCGACATCACCTACACCGCCAAATATATTCTCACTTCACATAGATCAATTTTATGTACATTTTTATGTATATATTGTTTTAACCATTGGGATAAAATACCGATATACATTATATGATTAGCAAAGTTCTCTAGCTAGGTCTTGAATTGAGAGCTTAATTTGTGCATTCATGTGCCTATGTTGTTTCTCGGGATATATTTCTATTGTTCATGTTCATAACTTTCAGAATATATCAGTTGAAATATTTGATATTGTGATTAAGTAATAATTTCCAGCGTTTATCCAGTTGTCTTTTCTTTTGGTATTAAGACGTGGTAAGTGGGAAAATGGGTTTCCAGGGGATCAGGCTAAGGCTTCTTTTCACTTAGCCATTGGAGTGAGTGTTTTTATCACCTTTTAAAAAGGCATATTTGGTCAACAAAATAGTATCAAAAATAAACAGTATTTAATACTAAAATTAACTTGTTGCCATGTAAATTCTCTTGTCAAGATAATCGACTTCCTGTAAATCCAGGTTTTCAGTGTGCTTAGTACAATCTAGTTCATGAGCCTCTACTCTCTCTTCAGGCTCAAGCTGCACATTATCTGGAGAGACTTGTGGTTAGCATACTGAATGTGCACAGAGATACACGTGTAGGTCATAACTCGGTACTTCAAAGATCCACTGACCTCTTCTGTTCAGATGTCATCAAATATGGGTGTCTAAGAAAACTAGAGCCTATAAGCTTTGGGATGTATACATATTAGTCAAACTAACTTGCTGATATCCCTAAGTTTGCCAAAAGGGAACAAAAGATGTTTTCTGAGACATAGTGTCAATGTTAATAGGTTTAATTTTGGTGTATATTATCGAAAATGTAGTTAGGTATTTAGGTGGCTGTTCCTGAAACTCTGTAGGATTGCTACGCCTGATTAGAAGATGTTAGCCTCTTGTTTATGGGGTGAAATATATTTTTTTTGTCTTATTCAGGAAGACTAAGCGTAAGACTGGCTCGATTTCTTCCAATTTGCTTAGCAACGGAAATCCAGATTTATCTTTAAAAATTTGAATTGAACAACCGAGTGCTTTAAAACTGCATATAATGTGTGATGCACTGCTGTGTAAAACTCCATGACCTCTTGGAGGTGGTCATTTGAATGCTTAATTATATCGATCATCATCCAGGCATGGAAATTGTTGCCACTAAAAAAGTCTGAAATCTGCTTCAAAAAGTCTGAAAGGAAGATGGCATTTTTGAGTTTTTCAGACAGAATTGACAACTTTTTATTTTTCAAAATTTTGATAAAAAAGTCAGAAATCAGTCTATTGAAGGAAAATTCCCATGCCTGATCATCCCTGATTGGATTTGGTGGCTTTACGATGCAGGAATCTTGGTCTTACGTTTGACATGACTACCATTATGGCATATACTTTCAACATACGTCACCATGGAGGTTACGTCATGCATAAGCTATGCAAGCTTTGTAAGACCGGCCCCATATAGCTGGAGCAAAATAATCATAAGCCGGACCTTGTTCTCCAGTTACAGAGAGTCTCATCTGGGATTAGCTCCCCTTCCTCGGATCGTGAAAACTGACAGAACTATTCCCTAGGTATAAAATATTCACAGTAATATTCACTATCAAAATTGCTGAATGGTCTATATGATGACATACATGTTTATTTCTGTTTATTAATTCCAATATCGTGAATGGCTGGTACGATAATTTGCACATTTACCTGAAGGTTTAGTCTTGCTGGGTACAGTTGATACGTGGGCTACATCTGCATCTATTGAGTTCAATTCAGTTGCATATGTCTGCTGAGGTA
Source organism: Hanleya hanleyi (assembly GCA_036873755.1). Taxonomy (NCBI): domain Eukaryota; kingdom Metazoa; phylum Mollusca; class Polyplacophora; order Lepidopleurida; family Hanleyidae; genus Hanleya; species Hanleya hanleyi. The sequence continues at coordinate 32,647 of JAVTVY010043861.1, forward strand.
TGACCACTGAACTGAAATAATAGGTAACAATATTTGAATTTTATTCCACCACGTCCCGATGTTGTCAAAAATCGTAAATTGTAATTAGTTCCATCAAAAGTAATGTCTGATTGGTGTGCACATTGGATAACAGCGATATGGATTATGTACCTGATACACTTGCAAAAACATTAAGCATGGTCGATCCCAAATTGAAATAATCAGAAAATTATCTTCAGGATAAGTAATCTGCCCCCTCGAGTGTCAAAAGTTGTCTTTTTTTGTTATTTCATTACTGAGCCCTCCTGCAGACAATTTCATAGGCCCCCTCGGAAATATCATTAAACAACTGAAAATGTTCCTCATGGCTAAAAAGCAATGTATATATTCGTTGGAAGAGTATTTTCTCAGGGATTTGAAATACATAATTATTTCGTCTCTTGGGCGGTAATTCTTTCCTATTTCTACCACAAGAAAGTTTGAATGTATGTTTTGCATAAATAGATACAATTGAGTGTGTTTGTTTTAACAGATAAAAATATACGACTGGAAACCGGAGTTAGATAATATTTTATACAGTCCATTAGTTCAGGCGTGTTTGGCATACCATACAATTAACACAAGGCTATTCTATGGATAACAACTTCAACTTTTTCATTAGCTTTAAAAAAGTTCAAAAAAATCTAAAAAAAATTGTTATATGAAAAGGTTGAAGTATCTCCAGCGAAACGTGAGCTCCACAGCAATAAAGAGGTTGTTATTCATAGAATAGCCATGTGTTTCATACGCCGACTTCTAACTGCCTATCGAAGAAAAAAACCCATACAATTGACGCGACCTGGCGTTTTCCTGATTCGTCTGGGCAATTTCTCCTGTGATACAAAGTGGATCAAATGTTTAATTGGTAGTCGGCGGGGGAGGGAGGGGGGGGAGATAATCAGTTTAATTTTTACACCTGTTTAAGTAATCAAGACAGGACTTCAGAAAAAAATAGATTCAAACCTAAAATTACACTATTTAGAATTTCAAATTGAGTTTTCTTCAGTTAGAGGAGGGTTCAGTATCCTTAACACTTATTAGACATCTTTGGTCGCAGAGTGACAGCTGGGGAACCCGTAATACAGACAAGACAAGAACTGACCAAACCACTCCATGAAGAATGGCACTCCAATGGTATGGATCAGGCAGTTAATTACCAGTATGACGAGGCACATCGAGAGAGTCGTCCGCGTTATTATGAAGGGAGTGTACACCAGATACAGACAGGTTACTGTAGCATGGAAGAGAACAGGACGAACGTTACTTTGTGATCACCTGTATCGCTTTTACTACGACAGATTCGCAAAACTGTTAAACTTGAATTCATCCATGAATTACCACATTTTCAACTACTGCCTTATGTTTCAACAGTTCTGATTAATGACGAACAATGTTGCAGTTTTGTCTTCGATAAGAGTAGCCAGTATGGTTTGCCAAAAACGACTGTACCAATGGATTATATAAAATATTATCTAACTATCCGGTTTCCGGTCGTATATTTTTGTCTGCAAAAACAAGCATGGTGGTTTAAATGTCCAGGTACACACTCTCTAACCGAGCTAATCGCAATGGTACATGATTAAGCAATATAAGAGGGTGCTGCTTAATTTTTGCACAGGTGTATATAAAGCGATGACATACAGAAACAAAATAGGTCACAGCGTTTCGAACTGGGTCCACTGGACAGGGGTATCCAGCTGATGGTAAAGTCACCTAACTGTTGTAACAACTAGTACAACTGCTCCCTCTAGCTTCCGGACTTACAATGAGCCTGTATAAAATTGATCAAGATCACTATTCATAATCACATAATTGTAAGTTGATCAGAGGGAGCAGTTGTTCTAATGATTACAGCAGTTAGGGGAGCCACGGAGGAGCTGAGCGAGCCCCACAATGTCATCACACACAGCGGTCAGTTATTTGAGATTAGATTTTTATAACTATACAGCATTAGCTCACCATGGAGCTATTATCACTGACTTTGGACATTTACAAGTTATATATTCATATTTACATATAATTGCTATCAATACCTCGATTTTGCAGCAGCTTTCTGTGTAGCAACTCTTGGTTTCTCAGACGAGGCTGAGATTAAAACGAAAGCTGGAATGTCTTCGCTTCTTCCCATTTTCATAGTTTTCTTTTCAATGTTAGTCGTTCTTTGCTCTTGTCCATATTGACACGTTTCGGGCAGTGGCGCCGCTAAAATATAATCGGTAAACAATAAGACTCACAATACAGAAAGCGCCATATGTTCCGAATTTACCATGCACAATATAGAAAAATAGCCTTATACATGTACTAGTCAGTTGGTGATCAGCCATTGTTGACTTTTGAGTTTATAATTCAATTCAATATTTTATTAAGGTCTCACCCCCTGATATGTGCAGGGGTCACTCTACACTGAGTTATGGGAGACACATCCAATTAAAATAGTAAGTAATATTTATCTTTATAGTGGTAGGTACATACATTTTCCAGTTTACAAACAAAATAGTTTCTGTATCTTCAAAAAAGAATACACATATAATGTACGTATAAGAGATCCGTTATTCAGATTTTACGATAAAAGGTTAAGCGGTTTGGCCGACAATTTAACTAACTCTTCCAAAGAAAGAATTTCACATAATTATTTTTTATCAGACATTGTTTTAAAAGAGTCACCATGAATAAAACTAATTCCGGATACAATATCGACCGTCAAATCTTCATAAGCGTTTTCATAAACTCTCTGATACACAAGAAATTTGCGAACCTGCGATCCAATCATTCTGCCAGACCGCTACTGCATTCACATCTTTGAATTACTTTTCCTAAATCAAATTCATCAAGACTCACACACAGCACTATCAAATTAGAAGAGAAATGAATTGGTTACAGGGGAAATAACGTGTTGTACTTGCCTGATATCCCTCCATATTTCATCCGAGACATACGGGTACCTATGTCATTTGAGAATGGTTCACTTAGCACACTCTGCTCGAGCCTTGCTGTTGAGCTGGAACATTTTAACGAGACAGTGCATGCTATTAAAGACATATCGCAAATAGTTCTTCGAGAGTTATGGTTTGATTTGGCGCACACAAATATCTAACCGATGAATGGAGTGATAACTCACGGGAACAAAATAGATAGCAGTATGAAATAAAATAGGTCACAGTACACCATGCAGATTTGATGCAAAGGCAATGAGGTTGACCATCCCATCCGGTGTAATAATCATACATCAGGATCAGTTTTTTTTACTGCACTAGCGTATTTATGTCGACATATTATGCTCTCAGCAAAACATACCTCGCTCCTTCCTGTATACCAAGTCTTGGATTCTCAGGTGAGCCCCGAATCAACACTTCAGCTGGGACGTCTTCTCTTTCTCTCTTGTTCACAGTTGCCGTTTGACTGTCAATGGTCGTTCTTTGCTCTTGTCCATGTTCACACGTTTCTGTAGATTTCACTGATAAAAGTTACTAGTAATCATTAGGACTGAAAGAACAGCAAATGCCCTATTTCCGGAATATAGCATGAACAAAATAGAAAACAACATCAACAAGGCTCATATACTACTCCATGGATAATCAGACATTGTTGATGTTCAGTCTGCAAGTACATGTATCACATATCTTCATTGTAATTATAGACCAGGTGGATAATATTGTCTCCCATGACGAAACCAATTCGATTCAATATGAGCCGCTACTCAAAAGTTTCGCTCTAAAATGGAGGTACATGTATTTACTACAGGAATATACTTAAACATACTCAAATCGTATCAAATTTGAAGAGATATATTTTGAAGACTCTTGGTCGAGACTGTTGGTAATGAAGTCATTGACATACAACTTGTCTACTAAATTGGATTGTCTCTGAAACACCAGGAATGTGTAACTCTGTGACCCGATCACACTAGCTTCCTAAATCAAACTCAATAGGACTTGCACAGACCGATGTCAATTTTGACGGAAATTTGGGTACAGGGGAAGTAACGTGTTGTACTTGCCTGCCATTCGTCTATATTTCGTCTGAGACACACCTATGAGAGTGCCCAGGTCGCTTGAGGATAGTTCACTTATCACTGTCTGCTCGATCGTGGCTGCTGAGCTGAAACATTTTAATGAGGCAGTGTATTCCATTCCTCGGAGGGCAGATCGTAAATGTGGAATTGATGGTGTGATTTAGCGTCATTCTCACGGCATCAGATGGTATATAAGTCCTACTGTCAGGTGTTATACCGATTCTAGGAGGTTACAGGCTCTGACTATGGGAGTATGATTTGGCGGGTACATGGAATATAACCATCAAACAATATGACATAACGAGATAACTTACAGGAACAAAATGTCGCAATATGAGGTATAATAAGTCACAGTGTACCATACAGGATGAATTTCAAGGGAATATGAGACTGACTAATCTTCCATGGGGTAATAATCATACATCAGGATAAGTTTTTACTGCACTAAAGTATTTATATTCACGTGTTATATTTTAAGCAACCCATACCTCGCTCCTTCCTGTATACCAAGTCCTGGGTTCTCAGGCGTACGCTGAATCAATGCAATAGCAGGGATGTCTTCTCTTTTTCTCTTGTTCACAGTTGCCTGGTTGTCAATGGACATCGTTTGCCGTTGCACATTATCACACGTTTCAGTCTGTCTCACAACTGGAAAGTAAAAAACAGTATCCAATGGGATGTAGAAAACAGAAGACGTCATATTTTCGGAATGTAGCATGGACATAGTGTAGGTATCACTACAGGAGCCTGTTTTGCTAAATTGCACAAATTTGTGCTCAATGAACCTAATCTAGCCTAAACAGGTCTCAATCGACCAAAACACAGTCTCTTTTGGATAAACAAATCTGTCCAGAAACTGTTTAGCCAGTTTAGCATGTTTAGTCTGATCTACAGGCAAATAAAGCTAACTTTTCTCAACACTCCAGCCTACCAGATTTCCTGGCTAAACAGTATTAACACTGTCAGCCCACACGTCAATCATGTCCTTGAAGTGGTGGAGACCTCTGTTAATGACCACAGAATAGCAACCACATGTGCAAATATGTTGAAGTCAAAGGATTTGTTAGCTCAACAATTTGACTCACACTTGCATGGATCTATTTTATGAATATCATATATCTACAGAACCAACTATACATTTCAAATTAATTCATATGAACTGTGATTCTAGGAATTTGTTCTCATATGCAAAGGATGTGAGAAATACTACATAGGTGAAACAGGTGATACAGACCAACAGCCTAATGTGATTATATTTGATGAAGTAGATTTGACTGAATAATCAGACTGCAAAATGGTACTTGAACTTTTTGTTGCATGATGTCCATGTAGTGAAGTACAATTTATTTACTTGAATTAATTCAGGTGATAACTTCACAGAATATCTGTTCCTGCCCGCCAAGTTTTAAAGTGAATGCAGAGCTTTTATGGAGATATACAGTACGCCCAAGAAGTAAACTGGTCACTGCTCGCGAAACGTTGGGTTCATCTTTCGCGAAACATTCGCGAAACGTTCGCGAAAGCATGTGCGAAAGGTTGATAATAACTTACGATGATTTCATATATATTTCAAAGCTTTCGCGAAAGGTAAATACCTTTCGCGAAAGATATGTCACGATCGTAACTGACGTAAAGCGATCCGTATTTGACAAGACAAGATGACAACAAATCGCATGAAATTATTTGAAATGCGGGAGTGTTGGGTCTTTTTATGCGGGTTATGTTTTAGGACCACTATTCTCGATTTCACCCAGCAAGAATTTCCTGCAACAAAATTGAGTTTCAGGAACGAAATAGGCAGAAAATACAGTCTACGAACGGAGCAAAAGAAAATCTCCACTCACGTTGTCGTCGTTGTTGTTGTAGGCCATGTGCGTATGGAATACGGCACAGCTAAAAGTTTTGTGCCTTACTTCCCTAGTTTTAGTGAACGCTTCCAATTCGATTCGTTGGGAACCATGCAATGCATTTCTTTATGCTAGAAAGTATGGGTTTGCGATTAATACGAACGGGTCACGGGGTGGAAGTTTCCAAACGACCACGAGGGATGACAGCTACAATGCCCGACAGAACTGCGCAGCAGAGAGACGTGTGCCAGCAGTCAGCTACATCCCGTACCGTTTCGTTTCAACACGAAATAAAAGGTGAAATGTCCAGCTATACCAAGGATTCAAAACCAAACGTACAAATTGTCTGAATAAAGAAGTTTCACGTGTGCATGACGAGAGCTGCAATCAATCATGATCGGGTTGTCTAGAGCATTGACTGGTCTACGGTTGAGCTTGGTATTTATTATGGCCGTCTTGAATTTACAGCCGTTTGGTTTCCTTGCGTGTACAACGTTTTCGCAAAATTGCAAAATTTAATTCTCGTAGGATACATTTTCTGCAATAAAATGCAATTGAAGGAAAATTTAACACTTTCATTTCAAATTGTGTCGGGGGAATTTCAAATTCAAGTCTTAGAAAAAAAAAGAAGAAAAAAAATGCCTAAACCACTTTTTATTAATTACACCAATTTTCCTCTAGAATTATATCATATCTCGTTGATTTGAATGATTATCTTGAAACAAAATGCCGCTGCCACTGCAATATAAATGCATCCTGTTAAAGATGAAAACTTTAAAATAATGAGTGTCTATTCTTCATGTGATGAAAACTTTTTTAAAAATGAGTTTTTTAATTCATGGGATGAAAACTTTCAAAAAATGACTTTTTGCAGACATTCGGGCGTGCTGAAAGAACTGAGTTAGTTGTTGAATTTGGAAACTGAGTAGATGATTTTTTTTTGTCAAGAATAACCCCTGTTCCGCCAATGAAGCAATAACATTTTTTTAAATGTCTGCTCAGAGTTGTTTCCCCTCTTCATAGAAACTGGACACGCCTCTTATGAACGGCTGGCTGACGCCATGTTTCAGATCGGGCTTCATGCACTGCGATGAGTTCATTTGGATGTGAAAGATTTCAGTTACAAAAACAAGCCATACAGCACAATGAACTCAAATAAGGGACAGATTATGCGACTTTTTGACTATATGAATACGGTGATACAGCTCCCGATTTTACGATCTCGATTTTGGGTGAATAACGGTTTGCTCATGGACTGACGAAGAAAACCGCTAGGCCTACGTCGTCGTGATTTTATAGTTGCAATTCATTCGCAAAATAAGTACTATAGGGACCTAATTAATGCCATTAAAAACAAAACACACGAGCAAATGAAAAATAAATAGTTGACAGACAAGAATATAAACATTTTACGACATGTACTTCCTCAAACATCGTTCGCGTATTCCTTTCGCGAAAGGTTCAATTCTGACATTTTCTCGCGAAAGGTATGGCGAGAGGTACTGGCGAATCGTTCGCGAAACGTTCGCTAACGGTTCGCGACATTTTTCGGCTATCCTTCGCGAATTTGACCAGTTTAATTCTTGGGTGTACTGTAGCATGACGTCGCATTTGAATAAAACTTGAATGAAGGGGACCACTATAACGTCATAACGTTCTACAAACCAAGAGAGACAAGCGATGCAAGTTTTCAAGACGGATTTATAACAGGATAACTTAAATATTGTTATTAGTACAATTTTGCAAACTATATTTGCCCCAAAACGTATAAAAGTTATGTCACATAAGACAAGATGTATATAAGCAACAATTTAGATAAAATTAAAAGCTTTGCAGTTCACCTTTAACATGCAAAAGATTTAGGATAAATCATATGATGTAGAATAGAATGACTGAACAGCAAAATTGAAGAAAAATGTTGTCCTTCATTTAAGGCGACGCAAAATTCAAACTAACCGGGGTTCAATACTGCAGGGATCCCCCTGCCAGTTATTTCCTCTTGTACTTCTGAAATAAAATAATGTCACCAACCTGTTAGTTATTACTAATCGATGTAGGAAAATTGAAGAAAAATCTTGTCCTTCATTTAAGGCGACGCAAAATTAAAACCTAACAGGGGTTCGATACTGCAGGAACCCCCCGCCAGTTATTTCCTCTTGTACTTCTGAAATAAAATAATGTCACCAACCTGTTAGTTATTACTATAAAGGAATAAATTTTAGGTGATTCCGCATGTGTGTGTGAAAAAACAATGTACCCTGCATCTCATACATATCACATGAAGCTGAGAAGCTGTGGATAGGAAAAAGTCCAATAACATTTAGTGTCCCAGGGGTGGGGAAATCCTCCCGAGGGTAGTGCATAGGTTGAATAAGTGGAGCATCATGTAAGCTCCCAGGAGGGGAGGGTATCTTGTATCAGGGAACCTTCAAAAGTCACAATGAGACATGCAACCAAGGGTTCCCGATGGGCATAGATATAATAGTGCAAAAGCTAAGCCATCAATAAATAATAAATAAAAAATAATTACATGTGGCTGTCGCCATCGGGACCCCTCGGGCCGGGCCCAGAGCAATTGTGGAAATAATGTTTCTGACCCCAACAACTCACATATTTGAGGTGGGCATAATTTTACCTGTATGATATAGATCATAGACAGACAAAACAATATAGCAATAGAGCAGTGATTACCTATAGTAGATGTAGTCGAACGATTACTGTCTATTCACAGCAATCCACACAGGTTTGTGTGAACTCCTGAAAAACACATCCCATGGCACCGACTTTCAATAGGCTTCTGCTACTGGCTGTATTAAACAACTGTATTAAGTTTCATTGTTGTGAGTGAAGGACTTTTTGAGATAATGTGTTTACAAGGATATGGACCAACAGAAATGTATAAAGGGGCAGAACTCCTGAAAAACACATCCAATGGCACCGACTTTCAATAGGCTTCTGGTACTGGTTGTATTAAACAACTGTATGAAGTTTCATTGTTGTAAGTGAAGGACTTTTTGAGATAATGTGTTTACAAGAATATGGACCAACAGACATGTATAAAGGGGCATAACTCCTGAAAAACACATCCGATTACACCCACTTTGAATAGGCTTCTGGTACTAGCTGCATTAAACAACTGTATGAAGTTTCATTGTTGTGAGTGAAGGACTTTTTGAGATAATGTGTTTACAAGGATAAAAACAGCCAGACATGTATAAAGGGGCATAACTCCTGAAAAACACATCCAATGGCACCGACTTTCAATAGGCTCCTGGTACTGGCTGTATTAACTCATTCGGTACCGTAAGCGCCATTTGGCGTCACAGATCTGGGCCTCCTCAACCCCATCGACGCCATATGGCGCAAAACATAACTGTCGTGGGAAAATAGAATTTTCATATCTAAGCATTGTCAAATGTAATTAAAGGCCTATATGTTTACGAAGCTTATTTTCTCTCGTAACAATTTCCGAAATTTGGATTTGACTAACAGAAAAATTATTTCAAGATCGTTGTTTGAAAACGCAGATAAAAAATAAAATCACAAAAATTTCCAAAATGAAGTCGGCCGTATACACGGCTGTTGGAATTCTTGTTTTCCTGGTCTATTCAGGAAGAAATATCACGTAAACCATACATATATCGAAACATAAGATCGCTATCTATCCGATTATATATAAAGCATTTTCGTATTGAATGAAAAATATAACGAAATAAAACTATATTCCGAGAAGAGATCTGTGAGAAAATCGCACAGTTTTGGCCGACATTTGCAAATGTTCAAATACCTTGAAGTGGCATCCGATTCCTTGAGAAATCTGACGAATTCACGAGATATTTTCTGTCAAATTTTCTGTCAAGGTACAGGTATATATCCATTGTTGAGAATTCCTGCGATCGTATACGTTTGGTAAATTTATTTCCCAAATATTCTGCTATTGTCCGACACCAACTTGTCATAATTTCGCTCCATCTTTTCTGTTTGGATTTCTCCCAACGAAACCCGCGGTGAAAGACGCAACCCGATTGGCTCGCCTACGGGGCCGTACGTCACATGAACGCTCTTATCCAATCCACTTGCCCAAAGCAGCGGGCTTATCAGAAAGATCGTTTCTAAACATCCTTTTTCAATCCAATCAAATCTTTCGTTTCACTGGCCATCCGATAGTGATTTTACTACGAGAAGAAAGCTGAATGAATGGGCTTTACAATGGTACGTCATTCATTGAAATCGGTTCAGGGAAACGGAGCATAGACGCGATTGAATCAGACGAGAAAAAACCCACTTCTACTTCATTATTTTGCACGTAATATCATCACTATCAACGAAAATTTCTACCAGATCAAAACTTTAATTTATAAGTAATATGTGGATGAAATAAATTATGGAAATTATCATCTTTATCCAGGGAATGTATACTACAATCAGCTATAAATTTTACCAGCCAGAGATTACGTACATCTGAAACCAGACCATGACAATTTCGATGTTTTTTTTTGTTGAAGCATTTTTTCAAACAGATAAAAACATGTTTTCATGAAATTTGCATGCATAATTTCATGTATAATTATAAAAATATAAACACAAACACAATTTCTGATGTTTGTGTATTTCATGGAGATATAAAGTTTCAAATTTTATTTACTTTCATAAACAAAATATTTTTGAAATGAACTTTTGGTCGACAGTTTCTGTGATGGATGTTCGTGCACTGCACGCATTGAGACTCAGCTGTGGAGCTACTGGTACTGAGGCCAGAAATGAAGCTCGGTACTGAATGAGTTAAACAACTGTATGAAGTTTCATTGTTGTAAGTGAAGGACTTTTTGAGATAATGTGTTTACAATGACAGACGGACAGACGGACGGACGGACGTACGTACGTACATGGCAACGACAAGACCCCACAGCCCTATGGGCTGAGGGGTAATTACAGTCTTTTGATGAGGTCAATATGTGGTTTTGTGAACCTGAGAAAACAATATTCACCGAGGCCGATTTTGTGGATCTGAGAAAACAATATTCACCACGGCCAAAGGCTGAGGTTAATATTGTTTTCTCAGGTCCACAAAACCACATATTGACCAATATCAAAAGACTATAATCGTTTTATTATATGTCACTGAAGTATCTTTCTCGTTAAATTGGTGAAAGCAGTTAGAATATTGCATATAGTACATGTAGGCATTTGCTTCACTCCCGACGATCTCGTACCTGCTGTCAGCCAAAGTGTAAACCGACGGAAAATCCAACGACTATTTTCATTGGCTGAGCAGACGCAAACGTCACACTGAGTCAATATCACATTTATGGACCCATGCACTTCGGAGTCAATATGGAAAATTAGCGACAGTCACGTGACGGCGAATGGTCCAATGGAGAAAGAGTACCATGCACAGTCATATAATAAAACTGCTAGTTTCCCCCAGAACAAGGCAATAATTTCATTATTATATTTATCAACGTATCTCTGTGCTAAGTCACAAAACAGTGTGATGAAACATGAAATTCATTACCCATGGGGGGCCGGAGAGTGGCCCTGAACTTGTCGGTCTTCGCGTACCATTGTCTAAAATCGATATTTTCAAATTTACCATGCATGAAACCTGATAAAAACCATATGTATATTGTTAGCTAAGTCTGTCTTGATTTTCTGGATGTAAACTTCATATATGCTGTCTTAGAAGAACGAAATTGGAAGAAAGAAATAAAAAAAATAAATACATGTAAATACCGTGAGGGGGAGATTTTCATAAAATCTCGCCGAGAAGGCCGCTCAGAAAATATAAAATACTTACGGAAAACCCCATCAAAATATATGATTCTTTGGTATATTTTAAGTATAAAAGCACAGTTTTATCTTTCCATAGTGTTGATTACGATGAAATCATCGCAACAAACTTTATTTTCACATAATTCTGTCAACTTCCTCCGCAACAGTCGCCATTTACGTCGTCATTTTGTTATGGAAAATTTCCAGTACAACGTCTGGGCCAATGAACGACCTTTATTTCGGCCACGTGATGGCTTTGTCCAATCGCGAGACTCCTTTCTTCCAGCTCTATGAAAGGGATATCCCTCTATCGTTTCCAAATCCGTCATCATCGCGTGTTTTCATTGGCCATCCATCAAATTAATGACTATTTATAGAAAGACCAAGGATTCGCCTTGTCAACGAGACCTAGATCTTTCGAAATGGCGGTCAGATAGCCGAACATGACCATGCTGAAGACAGCGAAAAAAAGCACGTTTTTCGAGCGTTATTTCGCTGAAAATCTTTGTTTTTGGCGATAATAAGGTGAAGTCAATGTAGCCTCTTACAATAAAATGTATTTACAATGACCATTTTAAATATTTCGGCATAAAATAAAATAAACATTGACCGAACTGTTATGAACCGGCTTCTATGAAAGGCAAATCTTGACACACACGTATGAATGATATTTTTGCTCATAAAACCCGGGTGTAATACATCGTAAAAATGGGAACTTCTGCAGTGCACCATAAAGAAGAATCCAGCAGCCGAACAGTTAATGCAGTAAATTTGAAATGTATAAAAGTTAGATATAATATGATATTGACAGACATATTTGATAGGCTAGACATGACTGATAGGTATGACTGATGTTATGATTGTCACATATATAGAACTTCTTATTGCGAAAAAAAAAAGCTCAATTATTTTTTCCGAGATGTTTATCAAGAATGTAGATACTGATCATATACAGCATTAACCGGCCTACCTGGCCTGGGGGGAGGGGTGCGGCCCCGTTGTTTTTTTGCTCCTATCTCCAGAACGACAACAAATTGAGAGCTGAAACTCCGTGACTTTTGAGCCTATTTGCATGACCCCCTGAGCAGAGGATCATGGGTAAATTCAAAATGGTGTCCATGTGGGGTGCCAGAAAAATGATGTTTTTGTCATATTTCTTAAAAATTTGTGTTTTTCTGTATGGAAAAGTGGATAAAAATGTTTTCGAATCAGCTGGTTCGTTATCTTTCTGGCTTATAAGATATCCCTCATCACACGGATTTAATAGATGAGCCAAGATGAGGGATGATGGTATGGGGAGGCTCTGTATTCTTCAGGGTTGCTAGTGGGTGAACGGGGAGGTGGGGGGTGGGGTGCAGTATTTTCATACAACTACAATTCTCAAGGTAATTTTGAAGTCTTATTCTGAGTTTCAGAGTATTTTTCTTTGGGAATTTTTTTGTTTTCATAATTTATGTTCCTTTCTGAAGTCTTGAATTATTAGAGATGGGAACATAGTGTAAATTATGATGCATATAAGGCTCATGTATAATTAACTCATACACATGTTGTAGGAGATTAAAAAAACTAATTTAGCCTAATTGAGGCATACTTATTAACGATGTAATATTCTATTCTTGAACATAATTTACAGTCTGCAGATATAAGATTACTTTAACCAAATTATATGACAATTCACAAAAACATTTGGATTCCATTAACTGTACATGTAGTTTGGACAAACTTGGAGTTCCTGATACTTGTAGGTTTGAAATAAAAAAATTGACTTCTTGAAATATCAGACATCCCACCTGATTCCACCAATTTTTTATTAGAAGAGCACCCCCCTCCTCCCTGTCAAGAAAAACAAATTCTCACTCTGAGAATATTCGGGTATACATGTACTCAGGATTATGAGAAACATGAGATTTATTTGGAATGGCCTGATATAAAACCCCTATCAGGTAGATTTGCTCATCAAAACCCCCATCATTTCCATTCTTGCATAACTTTACATAATCACTCCTGGGCAAACTCTATATACATGGCCAACATGGCATATTTTTCTAGCTGTATAAATGGATCTATAAATTGTATAGTCCATGCTCTAATACATGTTAGCAGATTGGTTGGAGGCGAATAAAATTGGGGTAATTAGTAAAAGTTTTTTTTCTAATTACCAGTACCGATACATGCATGTCGTCCTCAAATTCAAAAACTTGAATTGCCAGTTGTTTTTCTCAGCATACTCCATATCATTATTTACATGTAGGTCTACTGCATTTCTCAGGTAATATGACATATAAATGCGGTAAATTAAATTCTCTTAATACTTCCCCCTAATTTGCATATTTCATGCAATGGCGATTTTACGATCCATACGCAATCCTTAATCTTGTAGACGCAACTACAGTTTGCAGTTGCATCTATTTTTTCATTCATCAGTCGATGCCAATTTAGTAAAAACAATATTTTCAGGTAAACTGTATCGTTATAACTGCATGAAACTGAATTTACTTACCAGTTGCCTTGGCAGAAATAAAGTTGCTTTAAATTTTTTCCCCGTTCAATGACACTAGCTGCAATTGTGAGTTCTGCAGCTGTTGCCTTGCAGGGGCTTTAACCATATGAACTGACACCTGACAGGCTCTAGGTTATGAGCACTGAGCATCTGAAGCTCACATCTCTGTTATGGCAAATTCTCACTGTTTACTGCACTCCAGTTCGTAGTATCTTACGCACACAGTAGTATATAGTATTTCCAGTTGTAGCCGTACAATCCACGTCGGTTATCTAGGTGCCGTCCAATCAATGAACAGCATCAAGTGTCAGTGGCTGCACTAGGTGTGTGTCCGGTGTAATAAACATAAAGATCTGGGTACAGGTTAAACTCTAGGCAGCTGCTTAACAGTAAATATATACCATATATATATATGTGTGCATGTGGACGGGTGTAGGTAAAGCTCAAAATCGACCGTCACTTTTGGAGAACCCACTGTACACAAACAGGATGGATCTGGCAGCGAAAAAGTCTTTGAAGACCTGTATCCTTTAATCCCCCATCTACCCCCTTTTATCCTCTGATCTATAATGCTGTACTACCTCGCTTCCCTAATGCAGGGTTTTATTCCCCCATGCCTGATGTTTACCTTGGATCATTCTATTCTGTTTACGGGGGAGAGAGCCCTCATTCAGCTGTGCCAATGTTTATCTGCTATCTTCATCAATGATAACCAGTGACTGGAACAGATGTAGCCCATCCCCCCCTCTTCAATTTTTAAGGTCCAGTGGCACAGTCAAGCAGTCCCCAATCTTGTTCAAGTTCATTGGAGGATGTCAGCACATTTGATTCATTATGATAATTAACACCCCAATTAGCCTGGGAAAGATGTGAATATTGCAATCCAAATTGCACCAAATTGCACTCGAGCTCAGCTTTGTGCCTCACTTAACCCTAGCACCATTTGAGAATGTTACGACGTGTTAATTATTAATATTGTTAATTGGATGTTGGTTCTGATAATTTTTCAACAAAATTATGTAATTTATTTTTGAGTACATGTACTTTACTTGCGTTCTGTTATGAGATTTTGCCACATCTTTCTTTTAATGATTTATTTTCATTTCATTTGAAACAAACAGGATATTATCCCTACATGATACATATCTTTACTATATACATGTATTTATTTCTTCATACTGCATACATTTCATATATGTCTGGTTCACATTTACAGATGTATCAATAAGGCTGTATCTATAAGAGTCTACACAATGGTGGGAAAATATTGATCTGTATCATTTTTTCTGTTGATACCTTAATCAAATATGTCCATCTGTCGGTCAGTTTCATGCCCGCTCATATGTTCTGCTGTGTTAAGTGGTCAACCCTGGGAAAATACAGTTCGCCCCTATCATGTGACCTGTAATTATGGTATGATTAACCAAAAGTTGCTAGATTAATTTTCATGATTTTTTCCCAGGAAATTCGGTAGTGAAGTTAATTTCCCAAGGAGCAATTATTTCTGCCTGAATGATAATAAAATTGAACATCCCTTGATGTCTTTATACATGTAAAATGTAATCCATTTCTTCCAATCAGATTCAATTCAAGATTTTTGTTCTGATTTATTTTTCAACTGCAGCAATTGTGGTAACCATCTAATATTGGATAAGGAGAATTTATCATTGCAATATGAATAAAATTTTGAATTCACTTTTCTCTCTATATTTGCCAATTGTTGAAAGTCATTGTACAAATGACCTCTGACCCGAGTTAATCAAATTCATCTGACCAATGAACTGTTCACATGGTGGCCAATTCTTTAATGTGCCAGCCTGACTATTTTCTCACGAAGATATAAAAAATAATAAAATGTGTAATTTTTTCACACGATAATGGAATAACATGACACGAGAATTATTGTAGAGCGCCATCTGTGCTAGCGTCAACATTCTGTCTGAATCTGGATCCAACACGTACCTCTTTTGTCTCCAAAATTTAGAAATATTAATCCAGAGAGTTTCCTTCACAACTTCTATGGTACAATTGTAATCCCTCTAATAACTCAATCACAGTAAGTTAAATTTTCTACCATAAAATCAAGAGTGATCAAATTTATTAGAAGAGGAAGTTGACAAAATGGATCAAAATGCATATTTCTTCATTATTTTACTTATTTTAGAACCACCTATCAAATTTTATCCCCAAATTGAGTGTGATTGAATTCTGATAGAGGGATTGCATGAGGGATTACCATAGAGAATTGGAAGTTACAAAATACATGTATGTATTAATTTTTGGTTTATGTATAATGTACGACCCAGTGTAATATTTCAGTACATTTGCATGTCCGTGTTAAGCTCCAAGATAATCAGAATGTGGGTGACTTAATTCAGCAGGTTAGAGAAAATTGCCTGTTCAAAAAATGGTTATTTTGTTGAATAAATTTTTGAATATATTAAACTGAGAAAAATTGACCATATTCTGGAAGTACCGGTATACATTATGCTACGTCTCTAGAAAGCATTCACGGCTGAACTGAAACCCACCCTTTTAGTCCTAAACTTAGGCTTACTTCACCCAATAACATAATATTCTAGAAGCTTATATCATTGCATACTTTAAAGTGTGGGCCTAAATGTAGCACTTGTGTAAATGTATGTCATATTCAAGATAACAATGTCAATAACAAAAGATAGTAAAGTTTTCTCCCAAAATTTCACACGTATTTTGTCGCAGAAGATTCAAAAGCAGCTTTCTGCAGTGGGAGAGAAGTCTGCGCCGCCCTTTTGACATCAGAATTGACGTTAACGACATCATACTTAATGCATCCTGCACCATCTACAGAATTTCGCGGCAATGCAGAGAATGCAATATGGTTTATCGTTCTATAATAATGTAACAAGTTCCGACATGCTTGTGGCGTTGTGTACTACAATAACATCAATAACATTGAAATTGTTAAAATGAAAGTTATAAACAAGAAACAAGGTATAAATTCTATAATTTGGAAGATTATCTTGGATATGACATAAACTTGCAAGGGTACCACAGTTACAGTTTAACATGGTTCCACTAACACCACTCTTAGATTGGAATTTCAATTTACATTTTCAAATGTCAGTTTAAACTTTCAAATTTCAATTCAAAGATTTAAATTTTGAAGTTTCATATTTAACTGAAGACTTCGTATTTCAATTTACATTTTCAAATTTGAAAAAAAAATTAAATGTGAACTTATAGAATATCATTGAAAATATCAACCTGATGGTGCGGGGAGAAGAATGGTAACTTTGTGTGTGTAGTTCTGCCACATCTCATGAAATTGCTCTTATTAATGGCTCAGTCTAGAGGCAGAGCCCCATATATCTGGTGTAAAGCTTTTAAAGGACATGGCATGGTTTGGTGAAGTTTTGGCCTCCATGAGGTGCAGTTTGGTGTGCCAAAATAAAATATAGTGTACGAAAGAAATTTTTCAGTTACCTTAAATTATATAATATAGTCAGTATTTTCCAGGCCCTTGGTCTTAGGATCTTTGAATAACAGCATATTGAAGTAGAGTATTTAAATTTTGAAGTTTCATACTTAACTGAAGACTTCGTATTTCAATTTACATTTTCAAATTTGAAAAAAAAAAAAAAAAATTAAATGTGAACTTATAGAATATCATTGAAAATATCAACCTGGTGGTGCGGGGAGAAGAATGGTAACTTTGTGTGTGTAGTTCTGCCACATCTCATGAAATTGCTCTTATTAATGGCTCAGTCTAGAGGCAGAGCCCCATACATCTGGTGTAAAGCTGTTAAAGGACATGGCATGGTTTGGTGAAGTTTTGGCCTCCATGAGGTGCAGTTTGGTGTGCCAAAATAAAATATAGTGTAAGAAAGAAATTTTTCAGTTACCTTAAATTATATAATATAGTCCGTATTCAAGTAGAGTATTTTTGTAAAATCATTTATTTTGAGGTAAAAACAGCACCTTTTCTCTCCATAAACATATGAAGCCAGCCCAGAAGCAAGATAAACTTTGACCGCCGAAATATTGGTCATGTCAAAAATGACCAAAAATGGTTTTGGTTATGGACTGGCTTTGGTTTAAAGTGTATCAGGATCTGGACTGGCAGCATACATGTATGTTTACAGAGAAAAAGGTGCTGTTTTCACCTTAAAACAGATTATTTTACACAATATACTACTTCAAGATGCTGTTATTGAAAAAACACTAAGACCCAGGGCCTGAAAAAATACTGAGATCATATGTCAAGTTATTGTATACTTTAAGGTAACGAGAAAATTATTTTGGACCGAATCACACTTCATGGGGCCAAAACCTCACTGAACTGCACTGGATCCTTTGGAAATGAAAACTCTGTAAACATGGAGATTGTGTGTCAGATTTCAATGTTATCTCTTTTACTTTCAGGGCATTAATGCTTTCAGCTATAACTTCAGTGCAGAGAAATAAGGACTGAGCGAGTTTTAATTTAGAAATTGATTGTACAATGAACAGCAAAGAGCAGATCCTGATAAAATCTAAATTACATCATTATGTATACTAAGTGGGATGTTTTCATGATTGCACATACATGTGTGATCAGCAAGGCACAAATTTAACTGAAGACATATTTCAATTTATATTTTTTCAAATTTGAAAAACATAAATAATTATATTTAAATGTAATTTTAGTATAGAATATATCGAAGTTAGCAAACCTGATGTTGGAAGAAGAACGGTAACGTTGTGTGTACATGTAGTTCTGAAACATCTCATAAAATTGCTCGTTAACTGCTCAGTCTATTAAGGCGGAGCCCCATATTTCTGGTGTAAAGCTTTTAAAGGAGTACTTACCTTATTTTTGAGTGTGATTATATTTATCAGCAGTCCTATTCCAAACCTTATTATATAAAACTTAAGTTGATAAAATGCGAAATAAAAGAAATATTGAATATTTTGTCGCTCGCCACGGCGTGCACTGGGCGCCGCCATTGCACCACTGCGTGACGTTTTTAGATGAGCGGAAGTGATCTAAAAACGTCACAACGTCATGGAGATTTAAGGTTGATCGTGATGATCATGCCCGCATGAGAAGGAACCCAGTAAATTCACTGACGATTTCAGTAGTTCAAGTGTAATCATGAAAATGTTTACGAACTTAGAAGCATCGTTGTTCAACTCGAATCAGTGGACAGTTGCAGAGGATATTCTTTTAGTTCATCGCTCAGCTTCAAATTTTGTCCAGATTGAATCGGGTATGTCTCAGTTGAAAAACTTGGGTAAGAAATTTTTCAGTGAGCGGAGATAACCTAAACCAATTTGTTTTTAACAATCACCCCCGTGGGATTTGCAGAGCCAGTTGTTCTCTTGAATTAAAACTCGGACCCAAACTCGGAATTCAAATGTCCGTAGTTTGAACGGCCCTGGATAAAGCGTTAGCCGTGACGTTGTCCTGAATTCTGACGTCATCAGTCACGTCATCCCGCAGGCAACATGGCGGCGCCCACGTCGACCTCAAAGCGGAAACATGGCTCCACAAATTGTAATAAAAATAATAGGTTATCGCCCTCAACGACAGTAAAATAGTTGGTTATATTTCTTTAAGAGTCTAACCTTTGTAACAAGAACAAATATAAAATAAGGTAAGTACTCCTTTAAAGGACACGGCGTGGTTTAGTGAAGCTTTAGCCCCCATACATGAGGTACAGTTTGGTGTGCCAAAATAAAAAATTGTGTATGAAAGACGTTTTTCAGTAAGCTTAAATTATATAATATAGTCAGTATTTAATATACACATCAAACCCATGGCAAAAATGAACATATTGATTCTAATGTCCGTTGATCTGAACCAGTTTTGTCATTGGAGGAACTTGTATATAGCTGAAATGGGACTGAGTGAGTTTTAATTTAGGATTCGAATGATGTATATCAAAAAGCAGATCCTGATAAAATCTAAATTACGTAATTAAGTATACAAAGTGGGATGTTTTCATGAATGCACATACATGTGTGATGAACAAGGCACCTGTTTCATTCCTGTAAATAACTTTTAATTAGATCACATACCAGACTGTCTGTAGTGTGCCTCCAAAATAGCTGGGCGTGATTTAATTTTGAGCCAATGAAGCTATTTTTGGATTTGCGACATGAGGATTCGTTCCGTTATGTAAGTGAAGAATTTCTTTCCAGCTTGAAGATGGAATTTTTTATTAAAAGTTCGGCTAATTATAAAAATGGATGCCTCCAATTTTTATTTTCTGGTGGCATGAACACGATATACACATTTTTTTCACTTAGGAATTTGAATCTGCTCTTGTTTAAATCATCTTGATGTCAGTATTGAAATATGTATGATAAATAACTTACATTCTTATTTAATGAGTGGGAGTATCGGAAACTGTCTGATTATCAAATCAAAAAACTTCCCTAGAAATCCCTGAAAATGAATATACAGCATAGAATATCCATGGGAGTCTTATTGGACCCGCCCTCCTGGCATCGAGGGTGATCTCATATACAGGGTATATTCCCAGGCGGCAGGCTTGAGGAGAGAGACTTATTGTAAAGCGGGTATGTAGATACTTCATTGTTTGAGTCTTTGTGACTGTGTCAATGAAAAGGCTCAAGTCTAGACACATTGTTGTCCCCAGACTTGGTTATTGTATGCATTGTCTCGTTATTCTTACATGGAGTATGAACGGTAGATCGCCATCTTCACCGGGTATATATTATAGATCTGTAATACTTTCTTTATTTCATCTATTACAATGAAATATTGTTGTGGTTTCCTGGTAATAAAATATTACATGTATATGATGGAACCATATCACAGGAGTTCAGTGCCATATATTAACCGACATTTTGGCCCTGGAGATATACCAGCCCAATTGCTGCTTTGAAAATTTGAAATCGCTGAAAACGGCATATTTGACATCCGAATTTCATTGGTTGTTGAAATAACGACACGCCCCCTTGTCAGTATTTCCAATTGACCCAGACATCTGAATGCATTAGCATACATTCACAGGCCACCTTGCAGAGTTTTACATGATGAGAGATGGAATTGTTAAACAGGCTATACTGTAGGCCTTCTTGAAAGTTGAGGTGGACTATGGAATTGGAGTTCATACCTTCATCTGTTCGACTGTGTCATACCACTGAACCAGCACGGGTTCAAGCCCAGCTGGTGCATGTGTGAAAGTTTGTCAGTTACTTGCCAACGGGCTGTGGTTCTCACACTCTGGCTTCCTCCACCATCCAAACTGCCTGTCACCAACAACCTTGAGTGTGATATTAAAACAAATCCTCCCCCCCCCCACTTTTCTGTTCGGCTGCCCTGGTGTACGACTTATTTTCTTGGCAATAAATTTTGAAAGAGTTAACAGATCTTTTCAAAATTCTGTATTTGAAATACCTTGCCACAAGATATGCAGCCTTGAGATCTTCAGAACCAATTTGCATATTAGACTGATCCTTTGTGTCACTGCCCTTCCCATTCCCCAAGGGGGTGGTTATGATCCCACCTGACCTCAGGCATCTAGCTGTATACTATCCTCTTATCTGCTGCACTATGTATCGCCTCATCCAATGACATTGTATATTCTGGTAGCTTAAATCATAATCCACACATAATGAATCAGCCATAACACACTCTGACTGCATTGGGCCGAAAAACATCATGTGCATGCGCATTCAGTCTTTATCGATTTACTCTTACATTGATCAAGGGAGATAATTCAATGTTGTTCAACTTTCCATTGATCACGGGAGAATATTTGAGGTTATTTACCTAACATTGGTCAAGGGAGATAATTCCACGTTAACTCTTACATAGATCAGGGGAGATAATTTTCCTGAAATTATTGGAAAAAAAAGAAAGAGCTGACACGCAATGAACGAGGCACATGCTGACGAGAAACAATATATATATATTTGTTTTTTGGCTTATAATAAACTTTGACAGACAGGGAGAGAGAGGTGAATTTTAACGGGACAGATGTGGATGATTGAATGGTAAATGGTGGTAGTGAATTTTATATGGGCGACTTCTATTTATTTTGGACCATTACTGCATTTGGTTGGAGAAAAACATAAAATCCAGGGTTTAGCTTCTGTCTGCAAACATTGCCAGTTATTGATTTTCTGACTTCAAGGATGTCATCTAGATTAGCTATCATAACCACATATCAGTAGCGTTTTAACGGCGCCAATATAAATTTGTTTTGTTCTTATGCTCGCAGATACAAACAGATTTCCCCAGATTTTATATGGACTTTGGGATGGTTTCTATAGCAACCAACTTCATCTCTGCCAAGCTATATCCAAGAATTGTAGATTCTTGCCAATGTTCCTTGGTGATAAAAGATTTCTCTGTCTGGTTTCTTTCAAACAAATCATTATTCTGTCATTTGATTGATGCCAATTCTGTTCTTATCATTTGGAGTTAGTGCAAATCTATGTATTGTTGCCAAGGCGATGCTGAGCAAATTTTTCTATGTTCCAAGAAATAATGGAAAACAAATTTAAAAAATGATGAATATGGTAAATTTTTTCCATGTTCCAAGAAATAATGAAAAAGAATTTTTTAAAATCAAGAGTACCGTAAAACCTCTAATAATACAATCATTTCATTAAAATTCCAATACCCCAAATTCTGTGGACATAATTCACTGTGGTTCTAATAAATTTCATTAACCTCTAGAATTATTAAAATAACAAAGAAATAATGGATTATAGTATGCAGGATTCTGTACCGGTACCATTTATGTCAACTTCCTGTGGTAATAAATTACCCCTGGTAATCGCCCCCTGGTGGGAAATTTCACTTCCTGTGATTGATTTAATAGAAGATTACTCTATCATACAAATATACATTTACAGGCCTTACATTCAAGAAATTACACCAGCCTGATTTGATAGGCCTGGTATTTTAGGAAGATCCATGCAGTACTTCTTGAGAAATCACAAAGTTTCATTGGGAAATCCAAGATGGGCACCTGGTGGCCATATTGGATTTTCGAATCGGACCAGAAAAGGTATTTTGCACAACTAGACCCCAAGGGGAACCTATGTACCAGATTTGAGAAAGATCTCTGCAGTACTTCCTGAGAAATCACGATAACAAAGTTGCATTGGAAAATCCAAGATGGCCACCTGGTGGCCATATTGGATGTTTGAATCGAACCAGAAAGATATCTTCCACAACTAGACGACAAGGGGAACCTGCATGGGTACCAAATTTGACAAAGATCCGTGCAGTATAGTTACTGAGAAATCGCTATAACAAAGTTTCATGGGGAAATCCAAGATGGCCGCCTGATGGACATACTGGATTTTGGAATCGGACCAGAAAGGGTATCTTGCACAACTGGACCACAAGGGGAACCTGTGTACCAAATTTGAGAAAGATCCAGGTAGTACTTCTTGAGAAATCACGATAATGTTTCATGGGAAAATCTAAGATGGCCGCCAGGTGGCCATATTGGAATTTCGATTCGGACCGAAAAAGGTATCTTGCACTACTAGACCCTAAGGGGAACCTGTGTACCAAATTTGAGAAAGATCCATGCAGTCCTTCCTGAGAAATGACGATAAAAAAGTTTCATGGGGAAATTCAAGATGGCTGCCTGGTGGCCATATTGGATTTTTGAATCGAACCAGGAAAGGTATCTTGCACAACTAGACCCTAAGGGGAACCCGTATACCAAATTTGAGAAAGATCCATGCAGTACTTCCTGAGAAATGACGATAACAAAGTTTCATGGGGAAATCCAAGATGGCTGCCTGGTGGCCATACTTGATTTTCGAATCAGGCCAGAAAAGGTATCGTGCACAACTAGATCCCAACGGGAACCTGTGTACCAAATTTGAGAAAGATCCATGCAGTAGTTCCTGGGAATTCGCGATAACAAGGTTTCATGGGGAAATCCAAGATAGCTGCCTTGTGGCCATATTGGATTTTCGAATCGGACCAGAAAAGGTATCTTGCACAACTAGACCCCAAGGGGAACCTGTGTACCAAATTTGAGAAAGATCCACGCAGTAGTTTCTGAGAAATCGCGATAACAAGGTTTCTTCGGGAAATCCAAGATGACCGCCTTGTGGCCATATTGGATTTTCGAATCAGACCAGAAAAGGCATCCTGCACAACTAGACCCGAAGGGGAACCTGTGTACCAAATTTGAGAAAGATCCATGTAGTACTTCCTGAGAAATGACGATAAAAATGTTTCATGGGGAAATCCATATTGGATTTTCGAATCGGACCAGAAAAGGTATCTTGCACAACTAGACCCCAAGGAGAACCTGTGTACCAAATTTGTGAAAGATCCATGCAGTAGTTCCTGAGAAATCGCGATAAGAAGGTTTCATGGGGAAGTCCAAGATGGTTGCCTGGTGGCCATATTGGATTTTCGAATCGGACCAGAAAAGGTATCTTGCACAACTGGACCCCAAGGGGAACCTGTGTACCAAATTTGAGAAAGATCCATGCAGTAGTTCCCGAGAAATCGCGATAACAAGGTTTCATGGGGAAATCCAAGATGGCTGCCTGGTGGCCATATTGGATTTTCGAATCGGACCAGAAAAGGTATCTTGCACAAGGGGAACCTGTGTACCAAATTTGAGAAAGATCCATGCAGTAGTTCCTGAGAAATCGCGATAACAAGAATTGTTTACGGACGGACAGACGACGGATGGACGCTCCGACTGACGGATGGACGACGGACCACAGACAAAAACTGATTTGAACAGCTAAAAAATTATTTCTGTTTTAATCCAAGTGGTATTGTTCATGTCTGCTGACAAGCTACTGTCCCTTCACATATTACCTACATTCTTTTATGTAATTTGTGATTGGAATTTGTCAGATGTTCGAAGAAAGTAAACTCTTCATTGTCAACCGATTTTCATGGTCAGTTTACTCAAATCTAATTAGATGGTTCAAAAAACCTTTGATTTGAACACTTGCTCTTTAAAGAGAGCAATTTCTATGGGAAATGCAGAAGTCAATTAATCTACCTACTGAATATGAGTACGATCCAAGTCAATGAAGCAATCCACCATTTTGGCTCTCATGTCAAAGTTACCATTGCTACAAATAATTTGAACATATCCAGTTTTCCAGAATTAACCTGAAGATTATAAGTTTGAAAGTTGTATCACCATTTCAAGAATAATTAGTGAAATTACCGTAATAACAGAATAAACAAATTCAGCAATACATCTATGTATCACAGCTATTGTGTGCAATTCTGATCATTCAATTTCTGTTTGAGGGATTTCTCTCTCCAATCTCTGTGATAAATTTTACATTTCTGGAAGATGCACAGAAAATACAGACTATAGACATTGCTGAGGACATAGTGTGCACTATTCTGGTAAATCATGTGCAGTAACATGGAATAACAGACACCAGCGGAAATTACAGGATTGATGTAGAATGTGGTTTGCGAGTTACGTAATGTTTCCTGATAAAAGCCAAACCTCTTTCGCCTGTCCGTTGGCCAAATAAACTGTCTTTCATCCTGTCGAAATTTCTCTCATCCCGTCGGAAACGATTGAAGGCCTCTTTAACCGACCCAAGATTGCTTTTGACTTTATGGAAGTTCCAAGCATTGACATTAGTTCCCATCCGCTGACATTGCTTTTTTTTCGTTTTATCGATATTGACTTTTCTCAGACCCTGATGCATTTCCCTTTTCTTGAGAAGAAGCGAATTACACGGCTTCAAGCTTTCAGCCGCAGCCGTAGAATAAATTGGACTGCGGTGGATTGGTTTGATGAAAATTGGTGACTGCTGAAGGCAAGCAAGACGTGCCCGTTAGGGTCATCGATGGTTTTCTTTTGAAGCTTCCGAGATCCCTATCCCATCACTGGAAGATATGTTTCTCTTATGCATGACCAAAGTCCCCTAGTGGCTCTAAGGTGAATTAGGCTAGCTTGAGGAAGATTGCTTCATTGATTTTGGCCATGCATCTGCTGAACTTAGGCCTGTACCCTTGAACTTGTCTGTCGAAAGTCACTGTATAAGGTAGGGCAAACTATGACTCATTTTGCCTCGATCAAGACTCGGAGAACACAAAATTTGTCATTACTGAAATAATGTTTGTATTCATTTTTGGTGGAAATAAAGACTGATTCTGAGCCATTGTGATTTATTTTTGAATAATTTGCTGTAATGTTCCCATATAATCTCATTTTCCTCTTGTCAGATTTCATCAACTTGGTAATCTAGTAGCCATTAATCATGGTTCTATAATCTAGTAGCCATTAATCATGGTTCTATAATCTAGTAGCCATCAATCATGGTTCTATAATCTAGTAGCCATTAATCATGGTTCTATAATCTAGTAGCCATTAATCATGGTTCTATAATCTAGTAGCCATTAATCATGGTTCTATAATCTAGTAGCCATTAATCATGGTTCTATAATCTAGTAGCCATTAATCATGGTTCTATAATCTAGTAGCCATTAATCATGGTTCTACAATCTAGTAGCCATTAATCATGGTTCTATAATCTAGTAGCCATTAATCATGGTTCTATAATCTAGTAACCATTATCATGGTTCTATAATCTAGTAACCATTATCATGGTTCTATCTAGAGGTACTTATAGAGAACTAACAGAAATCAAAATGATTGTACAGTTAACAGAATAGTTCTAACAGTTAACTACTCTAAATTACCTCTGTATTTAGATACCCCTGGTTTCCCTATGATGTCAACAAGTTAGGGCATGTAGTCTCTCTGATGGATTCAGGACATTTCCCCTCCAGACTATTTTCCTCCAGCTTATTTCCCGTCTGGACATTTCTCCTCCCTAATATAAGTTTATGGCAAAACCTTAAAACAGAAAATATTTCTATTGATTTTATATGTTTACTACAGCTATAAAAACATGTTTTAACAGTGTAAGTATGTGTCTTGTGAAGTAACTTGTAAGATATTATCTTAGAATTATACACATGGCAGTGTGACTATAACGTCACAGGACCTACGAAGTAGGGTTTGATATGATTTAAGTGTGTACTCGAGAGATGACTTGGGGGCCCTGTGTGCTACCTTGAGAGAATTTATATAGCAGTCTCTAATTGACAGTGGGTACTATTAACTTTCCCAGATGTCACCGCTGGTGAGTCATTAGCGTAGCAACTATTATCGCCCTCAGTTCCTATTACCCTGGACACTTATCAGCCCAGCAGTACGGCACGAGGTCACCCATCCAAGTCTTGACCGGGCTCAAAGTCGCTTAACTTCGCTGATTTTACCAGAACCGGTGTCTCCAACATGATATGCTGTATCAGGGAACCTTCAAAAGTCACAGTGAAACATACAGCCAAGGGTTCCCGATGGGCATGACAGTGCACTCACTGAGCCATCAATAAATAATAAAAAAATAATTATAAGTCAAATTTTCATCAGAATTCGCTCAGCTCAGAACCTGCTGGTAACAATGCCCTAATGCACGTTCATGCCAAAAATCAAGGTTCTAATGTCAACGGTTCTCCTTATTTTGCTGACGAAAGCCAATTCGGATGGACTGACTGACTGACTGACAATTTGCAAATGGTAGCCTCCTTCGTAGGAAAAAAACCATACAGAACATTATTTCTGCTTGGCACATTTCTTAACACATCTCTTAGCAAATTGTAATCATTCAACTTCTAATAGAATGTTCGGCAGCATGGGGATCGAGTTCGAGTTGGGGCAACCATCTTCGGGTGGTCCCTACGATCAATAGTCCTGCAGGGGTATAGTCTGGAAGGGTAAATGTCCGCACCACGTATCGGATCTAGGAAACAGCACTGTGGTTTAACCTGGGGTCAAGTCGTACCAAAGACTTCCCAATGGAACCTGTATATTCCTCGCCTGGCTCTCAGCAGGAAGAAGATAGATCAAGGACTGATTGGCCCCATGTCAGGATAATGTGACTGGGTCATCGTGATGTGACTGAAACATTGTTGAAAGTGACATTGAAAATGCTACTCACTCACCTACATGTACTCTGATTTAGGGGAGTAATTCACCTACCAGAAAGGTGAAGGTGAATTCTGAGGTTTGAGAAGAGTAATCAGTCTCAATCCCTATCACTTCCCTTAATGAGATAATGAGCATGTGAAAATCAGCTCTGCTGGATAATGACACTGTAATCTATTCTCTTCTCTCAAATCACATATTGTTCAGAGAACTATTTTTAGTCTGCTCTTTTTCTCTTTTATAATATCAAATCTTGTCGTCTCTTGTGTTTGTAAAGTCTGCAAGAGCTGTTGATGCATTGGAGAGACTTGACCTCTGGTCGAAGACATTGTCATAAATTAGAATTGCACACATTACAATCACACACATTAAGCCAAGTTCCCTCCCTCCAGTGTTAACCCTATTTATCATTAACTAGTATTTTGTTCAATTTAAATACTTTTAACCATTTATTCTACAAGATAGTAAATTTACTATAACAGCTCAAACAATTTGAGCACTTCACAAATTGATCATTATAGAATTCTGGTGGAGATCAAGTGTAGATTGGACATTAATTGGGTCGTCATTATGTCAGTCAAGTATTGTGTTGACTTCTTTATTTACTATAAACGGTTGAGACTCTAGAAATTTCTCATTTACATGCACATTATGCCTTCCAGAGCATCAATTTTTTACCCCTTGGCCATTTTGGCCTGGGGGTATTGTCATCGCCATGTACGTCCATCTGTCTATCCGTGCGTACATATGTTCGTACGTCCGTCTTTCTGTTACCGCATTTTAGGCAAAATCACTTGAGACACAACCACCAATTTTTCAACACTTATTTATCTAGTGCTAAGTCAGACGGTCATTTCCACATAAACGTTGCACGGATGACAAATTTTCACTTTCCATCAGCATACTTAATTGTGAGTTTTATTTAAGCTATATTAATCAAAGTTTCAAGAAAGTAGGTTTTTTGTCATCTGCAACTGTCAGGTTTTTAAAAATCTGCACTCGAATATGGATAAAATTCTAAAACATTTTTTACTAAAATGTATACCAAATTCATGATATTCCTCCAGACATAGAAACTTAACTCAACAAAATGTTTCTTTGTTTTTTAAATGCATTATCATGTCTAAGTTCCACAGTGTATACCATTTTACAATTAAAAGAATTATTTCCAAAATAATTGAAAAAATTTACTGCGTGGTGTAGGTGTCCCGTCTGTCACAAAAACGGATGATTTCTTAGGTTTTTCTTGAGTACAATACATTTTAAGAAGGAAAAAAGCCAGTAACATTATTATTTATCTACTGTAACACCTTCTCAACCAGATGCAATTAATTATTTCATTCTTGGTCAAATACGCTGATAAAAATTTCAACTCCATATCTGTCCCGTCTGTCACAAAACGCTTCAAAAAGCAGCCACAGATTATTGAGTTTTGTGTTCATATGGCCCCAAACCAAACAGTGTTTAGTAATCTAGATGCAATGAACATTCTGATGAATGCACAAACCTATATGCCTTGAAAAATTAAGTTTGCAGTACAAAATACATACAAATGTGTAAATACATTAAATTGTGACAGACGGGACACTGAACTGATAACAGCGGATTTTGTGAAAATATGACCTAAAACCAAACAATGTGAAGTAAACTAGTGCACAATGAACATCTTAATTGTAGCATTGATCTACATGATTAAAAAAAGTCTGGAAACAGGAAGATAATTTATAGGGCATGAGATAATGTCCCGTCACGTCACTAAGTGGCAAAAATTCATAATTAATCTTATTCATAGAAAAACTGTTAACCCTAACTCTGATTACTTGATTAGTCCACTAACATTTGATTTACATTAAAAGTTGATTTTCATTTGAGAAGGAGATAGAAATCTATTTTGTCTATTCCTTTTTCAAATGCGTGGTCCCTGCTTGTCCCGTCTGTCACATTTGTCAATTCCAGTTGAAAAGAAAATATTAATAATAATTATTTCAATGTTTCTGTCTTAAGTTAAAGTACAACTAGTTCACTAACCACTGATAGGTTTTTGCTTAGATTTTATTAAATTTAGTTTCGTAGAGAGTTGCGTTAACATCACAGGGTGGCTATCTTTTGTCCCGTCTGTCACGCTGGAAATGACCAGACGCCTATCGAAAGTGGCTCCCCTCGGCCCATATTTTACAGAGTTATGCCCCTTTACAGATATATTAATTTCTATATCTGTCCTATATGCCTGAATGTAACCAACTATATCTGCAGAACTGTATTCGGTATAGCTACTGTAATTTGCAAACTTATTTATATTGTTGTTTTCTACAAGCCAACAAAGGATTACTCGCCTCGGCTTATGAAATTATGCCCCTTTCGGATGTAATAATCTCCGATTTTGTTATCTGTAGCTGAATGTACAAGTTATATCTGCAAATCTGCAGATCCGTGTTCGGTACAGCTTTAATATTCATCTAGGTTCTTATTTTACAGAGTGCTAAGTCAGACGCCTATCGAAAGTGGCTTCCCTTGGCCCATATTTTACATTATGCCCCTTTACAGATATATTAATGTCTATTTCTGTCCTATACATGTATGCCTGAATGTAACCAACTACCGATATATCTTGATCATCCCACATAGAACTGTCTCCAATTCACGTACACTACACATGGGTATCAATCACTTGGGGAAAGCCGAGGGGTTTTGATTAGATCAATCTCCTGTTTATAATTCCAGTTAGATGAGTATTGCTCTATTCAATGATGATATTCGGACTTTCAGCTTTAATGCAGCTAAATTAGTGTATTGTTAACCTTGATA
Source organism: Hanleya hanleyi (assembly GCA_036873755.1). Taxonomy (NCBI): domain Eukaryota; kingdom Metazoa; phylum Mollusca; class Polyplacophora; order Lepidopleurida; family Hanleyidae; genus Hanleya; species Hanleya hanleyi. The sequence continues at coordinate 63,556 of JAVTVY010043861.1, forward strand.
AAAAGGAAAAGCACTAATTATGCCCGCTAAATCATCTTGTCATTTTGAAAATAATAATGTTTTCGCCACAATCTGTGAAGATAAAAGCCTAAACATGAAATTAGTGCCAAGGATGAAGTACTCGGTACCACTGATTACAGTATTCAGCGAGCAAGAAAAAGATCTAGTCGCAACAAAAGTTACATCATAACCCTTTTTTGTCATTATCCAGCAGCAAGATTTCCCACAACAAGAATTGAGAAAAACTACTTGCTAAGCACTCAACGAAAATCAATAAATTGCAGTTACATAAAGATTACATTAGTTTTTCTGCACCTGAAAGGCTAAGTTCATGTTTTTTTCCCCCCATCAGTCTAATATTTCCAACGATTCTCGGCTCCAGCAACAGCATGTGAATAAAATAGCAGGAGTACATATGTATAATCTGATACTTGTCAATGGTTGTGAGGGCCAAAATAAGCATGGATTCCATGGAATAAAAAGTAAACTGAAAAGGCTGAAGTATTACACCAATTTTCCATGCTTTTTCCATGTTACAAAAAGTGGTAATTCACGTAAGAATGAGGTTGGACAATTGTCCAGGGTTCCTTGGAAAGGCCAGACAATTGTAAGGGTGCTTTTCTTACTGTATCAATAAGTCATTTGAGGTTGTGTTAATTTGCCATGTGGCACATGTATGCGTTGTACAAATGATGCCAGACTCGTCGTTTCTAAAATGCTGTATGAGGTATTCACAGTGGAGTGTTGAGTGCATGTATGAATGTCCATCCGTCCGTCCTGCCATCCGTCTAGTTGTCATCATACAATTCCTTGACCAGAGCATGTATCAACATCAGTTTTACTAGACTTCTGGGCAAGCCTCCTAATAGAAGATAATAGATTTCAGGTTTATGCAATGCATTTTTCTAGTTTGAAGCATTTTTCATAATTTTATGGGGCTCTAATATGCATTGCAGGTGCTTACATGTGGTTCATTTTGTTTTGCTTCGTGTGCATGTATGAATTCCAACAATATGATGGAGGTGATACAATGTAGCTGGTGGTAGCCAGTAAATCACAACATCATACTGACAAGGGTCCATACTCCATGTAAGAGAGCACGAGATTGGGCCATTACGATGAAGGGGAATTCACCTACAGTTAGGATTATGTATTATTGTATTATGAATGGCACGGTCACCTGAAATAGTGAACTGAGTAGTAATCTTAAATTAATTAATTACAGCTGGCACTAAATATCTTATATACTCCATGTTTTCATACATTAGTACCGGAATATAATTTGCCCGACATTTGGGGTTACCGTACTCCACGTAAGCCCTACAATTACCATTCTCCTGCACAGCGGTATTTAAAAGTTTTGACAGTGACAATTTGTTTTGCTTTGCCATCGTACGAGAGCATGACAATGCTGACGAAATGGTGAAATGTAAAATTTGAGGTTGTCGTGCATATAAAGCCTGAACTGGCGGACGATGGTGGAAACTGTGCTTGAAATTTTCTTTACTTTTTGAGGCGTACAAGATCGGCCAACATGTTACGACCGGTCCGTTACGACCACGTGGCTTGGATAGCTGGAACCCGAGGTAATAAAAAATTGGAATGCCTCCGGCCGACTATATGGGCAAGTCCGTGGCACACCAAGAAGCGGCAATAATATTAAGCTGTCGTTGGATGTGCTGAACATTCTGGAGGCGGAATACAAAAACTTTACCAGAAGGAGTTAGGAAAATCAGAGTTTTTATTCATTCTTGTTTGCAAAGAAGCCAAGGCAAAACTTAAAATATTGTTTGTTTGATTAACCCTACAGGCCCCCACCTATAACTTTAGTTTTTTTTATTTTACCTTTTTTTTTAATTCATCTAAGAAATATAGGGTATTCCTGAAACTATCTTATATTGAAGTTAAATCTGTTAACCAGGAAAACTCAAATCCACACAAATGGTAATATTTTCTCTGTTTCGCACATCTCATGTCTCTACTCCCATGAAGCAATATTGTCACCAGGTATGTGATCATGAAAAAGTTCAATTGAAAACTAAAATTAAAATAATAAAACTAAAAATCGACCTACCAACGCATGGTTTGTAGCAAGGTTATGTTACCCCAAACAAAAAACTTGTTAATTTTTGCTCAATGGTCAGTACATATGACCAGAAGTTCATCTGGATTTTATGAACTTCTGATATGACAAAAATGAATGCATCAAATTGTAGTAGAAAATCTGTGAATTCCAGCAAACATCCTGGGCAAGTCATTTAATTATCGTAGTGAAAACTAGATCTACTGCAAAAAAAAATATGCCATGGTGAAGCCCTTATTTGCCGTGGCAAATTGATTTCTCCTCAGCAATTATTTTGCTGTGGAGAATTTTCCTAATTGTGAGGGCTGCATTATATTGTTACATGTACATGTTTCAATGAAATGTATGATTCCGCGCAGGGAGACCTCCACCAGCCACGAAGATCCACTGTATATAACACAGAGAATTCTCGTGCTCTCTTACATGGAGTAACAACCCTGACAAGACATTTGGTCACATACAATAATTAAAGTTCAAATAAAATTTCAAAGTACAATAATACAGGTCACACAAAATAAAGCGCATGCCGTCGTGGCACCTAGCACATGTGTTACAGACTAAACGTGCTGCCGATTGAAAAACATGTACTGTATGTATGATACAATACATGTACATTAATAGAAATGTAATCTTGTTAATAAACAAGTTTAATAAAGTGAGTTTAACAGCAGCGACAGTTAAATGTCTGAACAGGCTGATGCTACCTTGCTTAATGCGAAGAATACATGAATGACCATTAGACACGACCACAAATGCAAGGACCAGATGACCAGTGACGTTACGTAATGTGATTTTTTATGTGAAAATATCACCATGGGGACAGCAAAGTCAACTGAAGCGTATCCAAAAAAAGTGTGAGCAGTAAAAATAAATGCAACACATTTTCTATGGTATTCCTTCCAGTTCCGCACTGGTAAAGTTGTATAAAAAGTTGATCTTTGTTATGAAATTAACTCTTTCCCCCATATAAGCGGGTTTTGACGGCTTGTGTCGATCCCCATGTAAGCGTGTTTTGACGGATGTTCGCCTAACCCATGAAGACGGATTTTGACGTGTCACTGAGTTCCCATGTGATGGATTACTTTTGCAATTTTTTGCGTTTACTTTGAGTAAAACCTAATTAAAACTATACATTTTCAGAAAGCCAAAATTTAAATAAATCTGACTATACAGACTGTTGGTATGTTTTGTAGTAAGGGTAAAATGAAATCGGGAGAGGAACAGAAAAAATCGATGGAAAATGCGCAATTAGACACCAAATGTGTTTGGTGTGCTCCAAGAGAAACGTTCGAAAAATAGTAAAACCTGCTTCCAAATTCCTGAATATTTCACGTAACGCAAGCATAAACTACCAAAGTATCTAACCTTGATGACTAACTCGTCAAATCTGCCCATCTGAGTTTGTTATAAACATTTCCCGGGACCTGTTGATCTCCCGTTTTAAAATTTATCCGCCATTCTTTGACCACGCTGTGTTTCGTGGACCCGTGGCCATGGCGACCACGCGCAAATAAACCGACTGCTCCAATCACGCCGGGCCTCTGCAAAGGTCGCTCAACCTTGGACCAATCAGTGATGCTGTTTTACTTCACCTTGTTACCAGCCTTTATTCTCCTTTAAAGAAGTACATGGGGCTTTTTCACTTATAGCTCGTTCTATACCTGCTATCTCATGATGTCACTGCCAAATCCCGAATGTACGGAAAATAAGCTTTACAATGGTATACGATAACATATGAATTGCAGCGGAACAACAACAACAGAACGCTGCAAAACGTAGCTAAAATGCGACAATTTTTTCACTTTTTTTCGTGATTTCCAACAGACGGAAAGCAGACACAACACATTTTCTCGCAAGATTACTTATTTTTAGGTTAAACGTTGCTGATATCGATATAAAACGTGAACAAATTACGTAGAATGGGTCTGTGGGAGACCATTGGTAAATATTTTTCCACATGACATGGGACATAAAATGGGATATTTTACATCGCTGGAAACGTATGAAAATTGAAATCAGTCCATGGGTTAAAGACCTACGCCATTACAAATCTGTTATGGGTCAGAGAGAGAAAATTCCCCACAAGTCTATGGGGGAAAGAGTTAATAAATGTGGGATTGATGTTACATTTGTTCTATTGAATAGGAGCAGTGCAGGATCTGTAAAAATGCCACAACAGCTTTGATAAACATTAAATCTAGAAGCGGATGATAATGGACCGATATGTAGTTCAGTAGGTTTAACGGTGCATATAGCAATCACGTCAGGATGGGAAATATGACACCATTATGCTGGTAGTTGTGAAGTCCCGGCTAGCTTTGTTATGGTTTCGACGCTTGATTGATTTGTGTGCAGAGAATATCGATCCCTTCCCATGCAGTGATTCGGCGAAATTAATTGTAACAACATATAGTAATGTTTACCTCGGGGCAGCTTGCACTTACAGGTGGTAACACCAATAAACTGCGTACAAAACACAGCTAATGTAGATTGAAGTAACCCCGGATAAAAGGATTACAGCTTCCCATATAATTTGATCATTGTCCTTTGAAGCTGGACTTTGATTGATATGCTCATTTCCTGAAAGGTTTCAGGTTACCTCAATAATAACATATTATATGGACTTTTAATTGTACCTTTGGTGATTTGTTTTATTCCTCTGTGTGCAATTAACTTGTCAATGTTAATAGAAGCATAACCTATCCCATTGTAGAATCATAGATTATTTCCCAGGATAATGACTGGTTTTTTGTCCGACTTAAACTTTCGGTTTGGCATATTAGGCTAACACCTAAAATAACTTGTTTCAGTGGAATTTAGAAGCTGGGGAATTAGTACTGAATAAAAAATTTATCTAAAGCAATAAGTTTGTTATCTATCAGAAAGTCTTAATTTTGACCGTTCTGGACATAGGATCTTAACATTATGATGATGTCAGACTATAGCAGTGTACAATCTAGCTGATTCTGTTGGGTGCAGATGGGTCAGACAATTACTCCCGACTTCGCCATCAGAAGTTTGCTGCACATGTGATAATCAGCTAACGATTGTGACCAAAAGGTTGAGTATTTATTGGTTGTGAAAAAATATTTGACGAGATTCAGTCAGGACATTTATGATCCTCCCTGATTGCTTACGATTGAATCGCCAGAAATCAAAATTGTTGAAACGTGACATCTCAGTTGCTCATGATGAAATTGTGAAAAGTTTGTCACACACCTAGCCATATAGTAATATTTTGCGACAATGACATTTGTCCATCTGTCAGTTCTGTTAACATTTGTTGCTCATTTGTGAGTCCTATTCCAGAGATTGGTAACAACATTTGGTGTATCATCAGATATCATTGTTGATTATCATTTTATGATAAGAGAACTTTATTTTTGTTTTTCACAAGGTATTTCTTTCATATTTTCACAGTTCCCCATCAAACCCGAGTCAGAAGCTGATCAAGAGGATCATTGGACTTGGAGGAGACACTGTCAAGTATGTATGACCAGAATTTTAGTTCCGAGGGAAGTATGATTGTGCTTGCAGCTCCTGTCTCTAGTAGTCAGTCCTTAGAGTAAATTGGCTACCGTACCTCATCAAATTGCAGCTGCTGCCTTTGTCTCTAGTAGTCAGTCCTTAGAGTAAATTGGCTACCGTACCTCATCAAATTGCAGCTGCTGCCTTTGTCTCTAGTAGTCAGTCCTTAGAGGAAATTGGCTACCGTACCTCATCAAATTGCAGCTGCTGCCTTTGTCTCTAGTAGTCAGTCCTTAGAGTAAATTGGCTACCGTACCTCATCAAATTGCAGCTGCTGCCTTTGTCTCTAGTAGTCAGTCCTTAGAGGAAATTGGCTACCGTACCTCATCAAATTGCAGCTGCTGCCTTTGTCTCTAGTAGTCAGTCCTTAGAGTAAATTGGCTACCGTACCTCATCAAATTGCAGCTGCTGCCTTTGTCTCTAGTAGTCAGTCCTTAGAGTAAATTGGCTACCGTACCTCATCAAATTGCAGCTGCTGCCTTTGTCTCTAGTAGTCCGTCCTTAGAGTAAATTGGCTACCGTATCTCATCAAATTGCAGCTGCTGCCTTTGTCTCTAGTAGTCCGTCCTTAGAGTAAATTGGCTACCGTACCTCATCAAATTGCAGCTGCTGCCTTTGTCTCTAGTAGTCAGTCCTTAGAGTAAATTGGCTACCGTACCTCATCAAATTGCAGCTGCTGCCTTTGTCTCTAGTAGTCAGTCCTTAGAGTAAATTGGCTACCGTACCTCATCAAATTGCAGCTGCTGCCTTTGTCTCTAGTAGTCAGTCCTTAGAGTAAATTGGCTACCGTACCTCATCAAATTGTAGCTGCTGCCTTTGTCTCTAGTAGTCAGTCCTTAGAGTAAATTGGCTACCGTACCTCATCAAATCGTAGCTGCTGCCTTTGTCTCTAGTAGTCAGTCCTTAGAGTAAATTGGCTACCGTACCTCATCAAATTGCAGCTGCTGCCTTTGTCTCTAGTAGTCAGTCCTTAGAGTGAATTGGCTACTATACCTCATCAAATTGAAGCTGCTGCCTTTGTCTCTAGTAGTCAGTCCTTAGAGTGAATTGGTACAGCACAGCATCAAATTGTAGCTGCTGTCTTTGTCTCGAGCACTAGCAGTAAAGCTCTTACAGTTAACTAACTGGCTTTGGCACAACATCAAAATTGCAGTATTACAACTCTGCCTGATTTCAGTTTGACAATGGCAAATTTCACTAAACACTGCAGTGTTTTATCAGCTTTTTCCACACAGAGACCATTCAGAATTACAATTTAGAATTTCCTGCCATTTAACTTGTATACATGTAACCCAACAGGCTCGGTAAAATCTTTGTATATCCTTCATTTGTTGTATTACAAATTTACACTGTACTTTGCTTTGCCTAAGGAAAAAAATAACTGTATCACTTACTGCTGACACATTGTTCCTTGTGAGTGCATGTGGTGGTGGATGACTAGTGCAAGCATTCAATCACTGCTCAACATCCCCCTATTGGGTGAAGCTGGTCTAGAAATAATCCAATGGTCTCTCATCACCGAGCTTCCCCCTGTTGGGTGCAGCGGGTGGAGAACTAGATATTCACTCACTGCTCATATGTCCCTGTATTGGGTGCAGCTGGTGAAGAAATAGTGAAACATTCACTCACTGCTCAACATCGATCCCCTATTAGGTGAAGCTGGTCTAGAAATAGTCTTATGGTCTCTCATCACCGAGCTTCCCTCTGTTGGGTGCAGCGGGTGGAGAACTAGGTATTCACTCACTGCTCATATGTCCCTGTATTGGGTGCAGCTGGTGAAGAAATAGTGAAACATTCACTCACTGCTCAACATCGATCCCCTATTAGGTGAAGCTGGTCTAGAAATAGTCTTATGGTCTCTCATCACCGAGCTTCCCTCTGTTGGGTGCAGCGGGTGGAGAACTAGGTATTCACTCACTGCTCATATGTCCCTGTATTGGGTGCAGCTGGTGAAGAAATAGTGAAACATTCACTCACTGCTCAACATCGATCCCCTATTAGGTGAAGCTGGTCTAGAAATAGTCTTATGGTCTCTCATCACCGAGCTTCCCTCTGTTGGGTGCAGCGGGTGGATAACTAGGTATTCACTCAATGCTCATATTTCCCTGTATTGGGCGCATGCAGCTGGTGAAGAAATAGTGAGACATTCACTCATACAGTGGATGGAGAAATAATCAGACATCCATTCACTGATGAAGGTATGGGTAGTGTTTACAGGGCCTGATGCAGATCATTTGGAACCCATCATAACGAGTTTGCGCACCATGGAATTGGGTTCATACTTCGAATATATATAAGATTCACGAGACAATGCATACGATAGCCCAGTCTGGGGACAACAATATGTCTAGACTTGAGCCTTTTCAGCTGCACAAAGACTCAGACAGTATCTACCTGGAATTGGGTGCCGAATTTAAAAAAAAAATAAAAAAAATAATTCTTTTATTATTTAAAAATTCCTAATCTGAACATGCTGAAACCAATACTAATGCAAGTAATGTTGCTAAATATCAAGTGGTCAGGCTGTATTTAGCTTCCATGGATTTCAGTCATTCCACACTGTGACCTATTTCTCTGGCGGGTGGTTGGGAGGGTGCACGTTCCTTTTGCTTCAATGCATTTTGCTGAGAAGCAACAGGAACTTGATAATGTGATGTCTAGCACTGTAATATCACTTGTCTTTATTGCACCATGTAAGCGTCTTGTGCGCTGTCCTCAGTGTTTATAGGGTGGATGGAGGGTGTCTGGTTCCATGCTGCTTCAAAGATTTCTTTTTTGAAGTAGCAGGAACACAACTGGGCTGGGTGGTGCTTAGTTGGTTCGTCGTGATATAGCTGAAATATTGTTGAAAGCGACGTTAAATTCTATTCACTCACTCACCCTATTTCTCTATGCCTTGCAAGGATTCGCATTGGTTGCGTATCGGTGCCAAAACTAAATCAGGTCCTGCTTTACTTAGACGGTGCGTGTATGTATCTGTTTTCAGAACACTGGCCTACAAGGAATCGGTAGTGCGGGTACCAGACGGCCATTGTTGGGTCGAGGGGGACCACCACATGCACAGCATGGATAGTAATCTCTTCGGTCCGGTGAGTATATGAAACAATCTGATTGTGACCACCACATTCATGGGCATTGCCAGTAGAAGTTGGGTCATTCCGTGAAATGGGGGTACCAAAGTGTGACATGCAAACCAATTTTGAAAAGATGTCAATTTCTGGCTGCACTAAGTCAGGGATAATATTGATATACAGAGATTCAGAAAACATAAGAAAACGGATAATATTCCACAGTTTGGAAGAAAAATAAAATAATGAAGTTGCGCGTGTAGCGAGGACACCAAACTATATGCAAAATTCACCACATAACACATTAATTTAAGTGTCAAATAGAATAAAAACATTATCAAATTGTTAAAATATTTAAATCTATTCTTAGTCAGCATATTTAGTGGCATCGACTGCCTCAATCCAATCAAGTGGTGCGTGTAACATGGACACCAAAAATGGCTTCGTGTCCTTTCGCATACATCATGTAAAATCACCATACTAGGTCGCCATCAAACTCTAGACTTACCATCAAACTGATCATGGCACATGAACATTTTATATGTAAGACTGGTCTTAGTTTAACTTTCTTTCTTCTGGAATCAACATTTGCTTGTCACACATGTAACGAAGTGGCAAACGTAACTGTTCAGGATGCGAAATAGCACAATACTACTTACCCGCTATTTTTTGCAATTGCCTCATTATATGACCCCTGCTCTAAAGTGGCTCCACCAGCCATGTCACAAATATTGGGTTCCATTGCTGCACATTGTACTTCATGCCAAAAAAAAAAAAGTAAATTGCAAGCCGAGGGTGGTGCGTGTAACCACATGAAAGAGGACACGAAAGCGAGACATAAAAGTATATTCCAACTACAGCTATTAAGGACACATCAAAATCCTGTCATATTTGGATCGATAATAGACAAGATTAGCCCAGCTCAAGAATAGTTTTGAATGACCACTGAATGACCTTTTCTTGGTGACAGGTAAGAGGTAAGGTAAGTAACAAAAGAGGACACCAAGCGTTACACGCGCAACCTGAATTTTGAGGGTTTCATGCATCCAGAATCTGCATTTAAGGGTGACTGATATGAAATAAACTAAAATAAATTGAAAGACATGAGCCAGATCGATACTATAAGTTGTTTTATTGGTAAAATTTATTAGCAATTCATGCACACAGTGCAAACAAAAGCATCAATGTTTGCAATGTTTGCAATGTCACATTTTTGGGGTCCATGGGTGTCCTCATATGCTGACACCGATGGTCCTCCAAAAAGTAATGGCCGTACATATAACTAAGATGTTATCTTATGTATATCTACTTGTATCTGGCATTAAATAGTAATAAATGTTTTTAAAATCAGTGTAATATTTTAGAAAATTCACGGGTTTTAAGTTTGAGTGCTTAGTGGTGACCCCATTTCATGGAATGACCCAGTTCCTTGAGTGAGAACGACTTTCAGCAACAAAGTAAACACCTCATTCCATTTAAATTTCTTTAGTCTCTAGTATCTGTGTAGTCATATGTGTATGACTAGTAACATAAATAAGTTGAACTTGAATCCAGGACAAAAGCCCCACAGACAAAATCTGCACGAACGAAAGGCCCAGCGGGCAAATTACAAGCGTCTGGTGCGTCATTCATAATTCAGCCGTCGTCCATTAGAGAATATCCGCGTCCATAATCCAAAGACCTATTCCATATTCCATATAACAGTATTATCACTAAATTCAAAAAGACAATCATAGTATACATAAACATAGGCTTGTTTCCTGCAAGAGAGAAGCGGTCAACAGTTTTCAATGATGCCGGCAAGACATCATGATGTTCCAAAAATATCAAATCCGTATCGCTGATCAGTATTCTTAATCCATAATATTCGTTGTAAAGTCGTCATCTAAAGCCCCAGGATCGAGAATCCTGTTCAAGGTGATTCTAAATGTGATATGTTTGAGTGAAAGCTCCCATAAGTTGTCTAAATACAGGAAGTTTCAATATTTTCTCTAATTTAGGTTCGGACCACCCCCAAAAATTGTTGGCACACCTAATGGAGAGTGTGCACAAATTCCGGAGATCTTAAGCCCTTTGCATACCAAATTTCGTTTTACACATGTATTTGGGGAAATGCTCTGTTCATGTTTCACAAGAGTTTTCATTCCTCTTTAATATACTGGATGCTCATATACAGCGATATCAGTGGCAATAATAATTATAAAACTGTATTCGCATACATACCAGGTTTTCCTCCAAAAATCGTAAATTTATTTTGCTAAGAATCAAAAATGCATCTATGGGGTTCAAATCAAGTTTACCAATTTTTACTCCTTGTCATTTTGGCCTTGGTATTGTCATCGTCATGTACGTCCGTCCGTCCGTTAACACATTTTAGGCAAAACCGCTCGAGATACAGGGACCAAATTTTGTGAACTTATCTATCTAGGTATGAGTCAATCGATAAAACAGTTATCAAAAATGGCTTCGCTTGGCGCATATTTTACAAAGTTATGCCCCTTTACAGATGTATTAATTTCTTCATTTGTGATATATGCTTGAATGTAATCAACAGTATCTGCAGAACTGTGTTTGATACAGCTGCTACATTTTGGAAACTTATTTGTACAGCTGCATTCTAGAAGCCAACAGAAAGTTAGTCGCCTCAGCCCTTAATTAATGGAGTTACACCCTTTTAATCACCAGTTATATTTGAAGAACTGTGTTCGGTACAGCTACCAACTTATTTATCTACTTATATTGTAGAAGCCAAAAAAACACTAAGTTATGCCCCTTTTGTGATATTTGCTTGAATGTAGCTTTAATATCTACAGAATTAATGATATGCTCTGGCATATTTCTCAATGCTTGGAGGAGGCCAAGGGGTTTTGTGAGTCTGACGCTCATGTTTTTATTGTCATTATGAGGGATATCTCCTGAATATTTTATATAGCTACTGTAGAAGGACAAAATATGTTTTCATTGTACATTTAAAACAAAGTTATCTCTGCAAATTGAAAAAGAACTATGATGCAGGTACAGTTTTCTGTGACCACCATACATGAGTAAATATCCTTTCAATATTCAGACATACAATGTACAGATACACCTGCAATTTCACAGATGAAAAATGAGGTCATTTAATTCTCCAATCTTTGTATATGTATGATCATCTGTTACTTTACCAGTCAAAGTGACCTGAATTTGCTGTAAATTAACTGCCACTCGCATCTGTGACCACACACGACACGTGTGTGTTACGACGTGAAATTGTGTCAGTTTTCACACTTCGTAACCTCAGTCCTGTTTCCATATGGGAGATGTTGCCAGAGTCATCATAGCTAGAGGCCCTACAAACCAGGAGTTCTTTCGACTTACACTACAGTTTACATACATGCCAAACTGCAGACATAATTCCATTTTGTATGTTTCTGTTCCTAAAATTTTAAGAATATTTTCACCATAGTTTGTTAACCAGCAGTATATGTATATCCGTTTCATTATGTACAGTGAAAATGGATCTTATGATTCGTCTTTTTGCTGCATTGTTTTCCTCGTTTATCATATTGTGCCTGGCCTAGAGAGGCCAATCATGTGGGAAAGGATTGAATGAATGCATCATTTGGGGAATGAATATGGTAACTCATTTGGGGAAGGGATGAATGGATAACTGATTTGGGGGAGGGATGAATGGATAACTCATTTGGGGATGGGATGAATGGATAACTGATTTGGGGGAGGGATGAATGGATAACTCATTTGGGGATGGGATGAATGGATAACTCATTTGGGGGAGGGATGAATGGATAACTTACTTGGGGATGGGATGAATGGATAACTGATTTGGGGGAGGGATGAATGGATAACTCATTTGGGGGAGGGATGAATGGATAACTCATTTGGGGGAGGGATGAATGGATAACTCATTTGGGGATGGGATGAATGGATAACTCATTTGGGGGATGGATGAATGGATAACTCATTTGGGGATGGGATGGGATAACTCATTTGGGGGAGGGATGAATGGATAACTCATTTGGGGGAGGGATGAATGGGTAACTCATTTGGGGATGGGATGAATGGATAACTCATTTGGGGGAGGGATGAATGGATAACTCATTTGGGGATGGGATGAATGGATAACTCATTTGGGAGAAGGGATGAATGGATAACTCATTTGGGGGAGAGATGAATGGATAACTCATTTGAGGGAGGGATGAATGGATAACTCATTTGGGGGAGGGATGAATGGATAACTCATTTGGGGAAGGGATGAATGGATAACTCATTTGGGGGAGGGATGAATGGATAACTCATTTGGGAGAAGGGATGAATGGATAACTGATTTGAGGAGGGAGTAATGTATAATTCATTTGAGGAATGGATGAATGTATAACACATTTGGAGAAGGGAGGAATAATTTGGGGATGAGATGAATGGATAACTCATTCGAGGAAGGGATGAATGGATCATTCATTTGGAGAAGAAAGGAATGGATAACTCAATTGGGGATAGGATGAATGGATAACTCATTTGAGGAAGGGATGAATGGATAACTCGTTTGGGGGAGGGGTGAATGAATAACTCATTTGAGAAAGGGATGAATGGATAACTCATTTGGGAGAGGGATGAATGGATAACTCACTTGGGTGAGGCAGGAATGGATAACTCACATGGGAAGGGATGAATGGATAACTCATTTGAGGAAGGGATGAATGGATAACTCACTCGTCTTGGGTGAGGAATGCATGGATAACTCACTTGGGGAAGGTATGAATGGACAGGTCATTTGGGTAAGAGATGAATGGCTAACTCACTTGGGGAAGGGATGAATGGATAACTCACTTGGGGAGGGAATGAATGGGTATCTCATTTGGGGAAGGAAAGAATGGATAACTCACTTGGGAAAGAGATGGATGGATAATTCATTCGGGAGAGGGATGAATGGATAACTCACTTGGGGAATGGATGAATGGATAACTCATTGGGGAAGGAATGAATGGATAACTCATTTGGGAAACGTATGAATGAATAACTCATCTGGGGGAGGGATGAATGGATTACTCATTTGGGAAAGGAATGAATGGATAACTCATTGGGGAATGAATGAATGGATAACTCACTCGGGGAAAGGTATGAATGAATAACTCATCTGGGGGAGGGATGAATGGATTTCCCAGGAATGGAATGAATGGATAACTCATTTGAGGAAGGGATGAATAGATAACTGATCTGGGGAAGGGATGAATGGATAATTCATCTGGAGAAGGGATGAATGAATAACTCATTTGGGCAAGGGAGGATTGGATAACTCTTTTGGGAAGAGATGAGTGGATAACTCGGGGAAGGGATGAATGAATAACTCATTTGGGGAAGGGATGACTGGATAGCTCATTTGAGGTGGAAGTAATGTATAACTCATTTGAGGAATGCAGGCCTCAATTTAAGGAGTGCTGATGGTAACCTCTCACCAGGATACCATGAATTCTACACTGGTAACCTGTGGGAACCTATTGCATAATTATTAACCTAATGTCATATTATTAGTCAAAATTATGGGGACCTGAAAATAGGCTACCACTATTTTTCATATGGCAACCTCCAGGCAACCTGAAAACAGGTTACCACCTTAAATTGAGGCCTGGGAATGGATGAATGTATAACACATTTGGAGAAGGGAGGAATGAATAACTCATTTGGGGAATGGATAAATGGATAACTCATTTGGGGAAGGGATGAATGGATAACTCATTCGGGCAAGGGAGGAATGGATAACTCTTTTGGGAAAGGATGAGTGGATAACTCACTTGGGAAAGGGATGAATGGATAACTCGTTTGGGGAAGGGATGAATGGATAACTCATTTGGGGAAGGGATGAATGGATAACTCATTTGAGGAGGGAGTAATGTATATAACTCATTTGAGTAATGGATGAATGTATAACACTTTCGGAGAAGGGAGGAGTGAATAACTCATTTGGGGAATGGATAAATGGGTAACTCATTTGGGGAATGGATAAATACATAACTCATTTGTGGAAGGGATGAGTGGATCACTCATTTGGGTAAGAAATTAATGGATAACTCATTTGGGGGTGAATAACTCATTTTGGGATAGCTCATTTGGAGAGGCATGAATGGATAACTTATTTGGGGAATGAATGAATGGATAACTCATTTGGGGACGGGAGGAATGGATAACTCATTTGGGAATGAATAAATGGATAACTCATTTGGGGAAGGGATGATTGGATAACTCATCGAGAAAGGGATGAATGGATAACTCATTTGGGGGAGGGATGAATGGATAACTCATTTGGGGATGAATTACTCATTTGTGGAAGCGATAAATGGATAACTCATTTGGGGAGGTGATGAATGCGTAACTCATTTGGGGAAGGGATGATTGGATAACTCATTGAGAAAGGGATGAATGGATAACTCATTTGGAGGAGGGATGAATGGATAACTCATTTGGGGATGAATCCCTCATTTGTGGAAGCGATAAATGGATAACTCATTTGGAGGAGGGATGAATGGATAACTCATTTGGGGAAGGGATGAATGGATAACTCATTTGGGGGAGGGATGAATGGATAACTCGTTTGGGAGAAGGGATGAATGGATAACTGATTTGAGGAGGGAGTAATGTATAATTCATTTGAGGAATGGATGAATGTATAACACATTTGGAGAAGGGAGGAATGATTTGGGGATGAGATGAATGGATAACTCATTCGAGGAAGGGATGAATGGATAACTCATTTGGAGAAGAAAGGAATGGATAACTCAATTGGGGATAGGATGAATGGATAACTCATTTGAGGAAGGGATGAATGGATAACTCGTTTGGGGGAGGGGTGAATGAATAACTCATTTGAGAAAGGGACGAATGGATAACTCATTTGGGAGAGGGATGAATGGATAACTCACTTGGGTGAGGCAGGAATGGATAACTCACTTGGGAAGGGATGAATGGATAACTCATTTGAGGAAGGGATGAATGGATAACTCACTCGTCTTGGGTGAGGAATGCATGGATAACTCATTTGGGGAAGGTATGAATGGACAGGTCATTTGGGTGAGAGATGAATGGCTAACTCACTTGGGGAAGGGATGAATGGATAACTCACTTGGGGAGGGAATGAATGGGTATCTCATTTGGGGAAGGAAAGAATGGATAACTCACTTGGGAAAGAGATGGATGGATAATTCATTCGGGAGAGGGATGAATGGATAACTCACTTGGGGAATGGATGAATGGATAACTCATTGGGGAAGGAATGAATGGATAACTCATTTGGGAAACGTATGAATGAATAACTCATCTTGGGGAGGGATGAATGGATTACTCATTTGGGAAAGGAATGAATGGATAACTCATTGGGGAATGAATGAATGGATAACTCACTCGGGGAAAGGTATGAATGAATAACTCATCTGGGGGAGGGATGAATGGATTTCTCAGGAATGGAATGAATGGATAACTCATTTGAGGAAGGGATGAATAGATAACTGATCTGGGGAAGGGATGAATGGATAATTCATCTGGGGAAGGGATGAATGAATAACTCATTTGGGCAAGGGATGAATGGATAACTCTTTTGGGAAGAGATGAGTGGATAACTCGGGGAAGGGATGAATGAATAACTCATTTGGGGAAGGGATGACTGGATAGCTCATTTGAGGTGGAAGTAATGTATAACTCATTTGAGGAATGCAGGCCTCAATTTAAGGAGTGCTGATGGTAACCTCTCAACAGGATACCATGAATTCTACACTGGTAACCTGTGGGAACCTATTGCATAATTATTAACCTAATGTCATATTATTAGTCAAAATTATGGGGACCTGAAAATAGGCTACCACTATTTTTCATATGGCAACCTCCAGGCAACCTGAAAACAGGTTACCACCTTAAATTGAGGCCTGGGAATGGATGAATGTATAACACATTTGGAGAAGGGAGGAATGAATAACTCATTTGGGGATGGATAAATGGATAACTCATTTGGGGAAGGGATGAATGGATAACTCATTTGGGCAAGGGAGGAATGGATAACTCTTTTGGGAAAGGATGCGTGGATAACTCACTTGGGAAAGGGATGAATGGATAACTCGTTTGGGGAAGGGATGAATGGATAACTCATTTGGGGAAGGGATGAATGGATAACTCATTTGAGGAGGGAGTAATGTATATAACTCATTTGAGTAATGGATGAATGTATAACACTTTCGGAGAAGGGAGGAGTGAATAACTCATTTGGGGAATGGATAAATGGGTAACTCATTTGGGGAATGGATAAATAGATAACTCATTTGTGGAAGGGATGAGTGGATCACTCATTTGGGTAAGAAATTAATGGATAACTCATTTGGGGGTGAATAACTCATTTTGGGATAGCTCATTTGGAGAGGGATGAATGGATA
Organism: Hanleya hanleyi; assembly: GCA_036873755.1. NCBI lineage: Eukaryota > Metazoa > Mollusca > Polyplacophora > Lepidopleurida > Hanleyidae > Hanleya > Hanleya hanleyi. Next base: position 80,643 of record JAVTVY010043861.1, read on the forward strand.
ACTTATTTGGGGAATGAATGAATGGATAACTCATTTGGGGACGGGAGGAATGGATAACTCATTTGGGGAATGAATAAATGGATAACTCATTTGGGGAAGGGATGATTGGATAACTCATCGAGAAAGGGATGAATGGATAACTCACTTGGGGGAGGGATGAATGGATAACTCATTTGGGGATGAATTACTCATTTGTGGAAGCGATAAATGGATAACTCATTTGGGGAAGTGATGAGTGCGTAACTCATTTGGGGAAGGGATGATTGGATAACTCATTGAGAAAGGGATGAATGGATAACTCATTTGGAGGAGGGATGAATGGATAACTCATTTGGGGATGAATCACTCATTTGTGGAAGTGATAAATGGATAACTCATTTCGGGAAGGGATGAATGCGTAACTCATTTGGGGAAGGGATGATTGGATAACTTATTTTGGGAAGGGTGGAATGGATAACTTACTTTGGGAAGGGTGGAATGGATAACTCATTTGGGGAAGGGTGGAATGGATAACTCATTTGGGGACAGGAGGAATGGATAACACATTTGGGGAAGGGATGACTGGATAAATCATTTGGGGAAGGGATCAATGGATAACTCATTTGGGGAATATTTTAGTCTAGGTTGAGGAACATCTGTCAACTTGATATTTATGGGAGGGGTAACTGGCTAATGAAATATGAGGATTTGGGAAATAACGCATATGCATTACATGTGAAATCAAAATATTAATTTCTTGTCAAAACGTAAAACTAAGGAATCATAATTGTTCTTTGGAAAATCCCATCTTCAAACACAAGTTGACTTATCCGTTCACACTTTGAATTAGCCTTTACCATTCACATCTGAGGTGAAAATTTTATCTACAAATCTGATCAGAACATAACCAACCTCTATGTGTAGGGCGATAATACGCCAAATTTCTCCAAATATGGAGGTAGGAGTGGCCAGATACAAAGGAAAGCCAATCAATAATACACTCATAAGACACATTTCGAAATTCAAATAGATTTGAGGTCAGTGACATTTCATGTCTATTTAGGAATTCTTTCGAACAGAGCTGATGGGCTGATATATCAAGGCTAATGCAACGTGTGAATAGAGAAGTCAAGTGGTGAATGATGATGAAAAATCTCAGCTTACATGTATGCATATTCCAAATATCCTCCTCACTGGCGTGAACATGAACAAGGTATTTCACAAACAACTTACCTCCTGTATTTCAGATGAATGATCTGTCATTTTCAAGTGAAGGTACTATTCGTTATCCTTTTTCTCTCGTCGAGTAAACAACGACAAGAACAACTGGTCAGATGATATATGTTGGTTAACTTAACAGATGTTCAGTGTTTTGAAGGTTGTTCCATTAGAATTTAAATAACAATATGGTGATACACTGTAAGTCCATCACTCTAGAAGAAGTGTTATTTCGATATGTAAGTGATTCGGAGCTCCGACTCCGACAAGGTCAGGCAATACAATAGATTCTCATCAAATTGTACAAAAGTAAAAAGTTGTAATCGCGCCAGTTGGAATGTTATATGATGGGAAACTGTGTGAATTCATGTGGAATCTGATGGAAGCAAGCCCCAACTGATGCAGGCCCGTATCTGGGACATCTTGACAATTGGTGCGCTCTCACTGTATAAGAGAACGGACAGGGTTTGCGTTCATCTGAAAAAGGCATTTGAATTAGGGAGGTGCATAGGGGTGGGGAATATTTCTTCCAAAAGAAACCCCTGAACCCCCTTGGCTATGGGCCTGCTGATTGGTGGAGCATCTTCTCCAGGCAAGGGTGGTTCTTTCATTGAAGCTCTACTCTGGGCCTTGCAGTACTTGGTGGAATATTTGGGACTAGTTGAGATCAAATGCATTCAGTGTCATCGATTTAAATCAAAGACTGTTTTACAAGTGAAGCTCCTCACTCTTTTCTGAACAAATGCAAGAAAATGAGCATGTGGGTGTGTTCCCTCCAAAGCTGGATTAAACTTTATTTCTCAAGTCGATGGAGAATCTCGGTTGCTAACAGTATGATGGATCAGTCAAATAAAGCAACAAGGACACTTGTTACCATAGCATTTATAATGAGGTGTGCTTGAAAAAATGGCGATCGTGAGGTCAGTGGTAATGTTAATGGTATCTGGTGAGATGTGTCAAAAGCTCTTGGTGAGGTTAGGAGATATGGATGAGATTAGGAGTCTTGGGGAAGTCAATGTTCATGATGAAATCATCCTGGTGAGGTCAGGAGTCCTGATAATGACATGGTGAGGTCAGGAGTCTTGGTTCTGTCTATAGTGTCATAGAAGACATGGTGATCAATTCTAGATGATGAGGTCAGATATTAATGATATCAGATGTCAGTGATGAGGTAAGTTAGTACTGGATACAATGGTGACGAGCCACTATGACAAGGTCATAAGTCAGTGAAAGGTTAGGAATTAGTAGTGGTGGTGAGTGGCGAGGTCTTGGCCTGTCCTGATGAGGTCAGATGTATGAATGATGGTCTCAATGATAATTACATGTAGGTCAGGAGTTCATAGTGGGATCAGCAATCAATTGTGCACATGAGTCAACCATTCACAAAGTTCAGATGGTAAAGTCAAGGAATCCATGAGGTCTTGATTTTGAACCCTGCTGATTGAGAGCAAGTGGAAGGTTGGTGGGGTGCAAACATCCCTGTCTTCCCTTGTCGGTGGAAATTTTCAAACATTATGACTTCCGAAACAAATAATCTTTTATATGCCATGTAAGTACCCCAAAATGCACTGTAAGATGTTGTCTTGGAGGGTCTGATGTTCCCATCTATAGTGTGGTGAACTTTCATCACACTTTTCCAATAATGATCCCCCCACCTACCTTCCCCACCTGCAAAAGCGGAGGGATGCATATTGACACTGATCCGTGATATATGGAAGGGCCTCGGAACAACATTACATAGTTTTACATCTTGGGAAGTGAAGATTGTATTGAAACTGACTTCCTTGCTGCTTTTTCCATAACAAATGAGAAAGAAATTTTATTTTGCTGCCATCTTCTGGTTAAGGCATTATACACTCAGTTCATTCCTCCCTGACAAATGCACAACAGCAGATTTTGCTATTTTGAAGCCTTTTCACCTATGGCCCATTTAGCTTCAACTGACATGAACAAAAGTATACTTTTCCCCATAATCTGGTATTTCTATATTCGGCTTGTTGAATAATGTGGATACTGTTGAAGGATGTTACCAGGTGGTTAGAGTACAGTACTGTTATGTGATAGAATGATTTCCTGTGAAAACCAGTGTGTTAATATTCTGAACTCCTGCCACTAAGAGTTGTCTCCCTTAAAGGTGAACTGCAAAGCTTTTAATTTTATCTAAAATGTTGCTTATATACATCTTGTCTTATGTGACATATCTTTTATATGTTTTTGGGGCAAATATATTTTGCAAAATTGTACTAATAACAATATTTAAGTTATCCTGTTATAAATCCGTCTTGAAAACTTGCATCGCTTGGCTCTCTTGGTTTGTAGAACGTTATGACGTTATAGCGGTCTCCTTCATTCAAGTCTTATTTAAATGTGACGTCATGCTACGTCGGATGAATGAGCGAGGACCACTTTAACGTCATGACATTCCAAAAACAACGGGAGGCAAGCGATGACGTTTTTAAAAGTTCTGGCTCTCGTTTTCTGGTGGTATAAATTTTGACTTCTCATATACCCAAAATAAACAATAACCCACAGAACTATTACCACACATATTTGTAACAACAATAGAAGTTCTTGTTTTATGACATTTTAACAGAACATTGGAAAGCTTTTCAGTTCACCTTTAACTATAGGTATATGTGTTCCAAGTTGAACAATATTGGATGCATTGATATGACTTTTTACCCCTCAGCCAAAATTGGTCGAAGGGTATTGTTTGTCGTTGTCATGTACATCCGTCTGTCCATCACACCTTTCTCGTTATCAAGATATCTTTAGAACGACTTACCATAGGCACACCAAACTTGCAGTGCACATCCATATGCTTGTGACCCAGAACCCTATTGAATCTGGACCTGATTGGTTGGAAACTTTGGCTGCCATCTTTAATTTATGCAAAACCATTAATCTTGTGTATCTCCGATACCATTTCACTGTTCAGTGTGAAACTTGGTATAGATCATCGATGCATCAAGAATCTTCAAAGGAATGACCAAACCAGTTCACTGATTCGGTGGAAACCTTGGTGGCCATCTTTAATTTATGCAAAATCTTTAATGATATATATCTCTGATACCATTTAAGTGTTCTAAACGAATCTTGGTATACAGCATCGATGTGTCAAGAGACTTGCAATGAATAACAACATCAGTTCCTCTGAGGGGCGGGAAGCATGTGCAGCCATCTTTATTTTATGCAAAATCATTAATGATCTCTATCTCTGATACCGTTCAAATGGTCGATATAGAATTTGGTATACATCATCGATGCATCAAGAGACTTATGTAATGAATACCCGTTTCTCTGGTTGGATGGAAACGTTAGGGGCCATTTCTAATTGCAAATTTATGATAATTTGTATATTTTTCACTTGACTGCTTGATGTTCCTGATATCTGGGTTCAAATTGAATACATTAATATTATGAATGGCTGGCGCCCAGAGCCGAGGGGTTTTCAGATGTGCAGCTTCCTATTTGAAAATGATGTCATCATGGCGATCATCTTGGATTTTTTTACCCGATCTTGACCCAAAGATAGAGTGTGGTAAGTCTTGGCACTCTAAGCTTAGGGATAACGAAAATATATTGGGGGAGGGGGTCACACTTACCCCCTTAGTTCACAAGAAATCAAAATCAGAATGACATACAGAGCCAGTTACTTTTGAATTACCCTTGATTTGTTGTTGGTGTTTCAGGTATCCATGGCTTTGATCAGTGCCAAAGCCTCTCACATCGTTTGGCCCCCGGCAAGATGGCGGAGACTAGATCGAGAAGATCAATTTGAGCAGATCAAGGAATCAAGATCAAGGAATCAAGATAGTTTCGCTAGATAGCGATGGACATTCTTAGCATTCATAGTATTTAACATGTACCATATAGAACTGACCAGGATTCTTACCCATTCCGGAACATCATATCTTATCATCATCGGTGCTGAGCAGTCATGGAAGTCACAGAAAAGTATATATGAAAGAACATGAACAAAGATACACTGGGGATTTGCTTTCCCTGTACGCCACACATGAAGTATAAAATAGTACCGCTATTCAAGATTTCATATCGGTAGAACTTCTGAAATTTGGAATTTACAAATCAACAAAATTTGGGTTGCAGCATTGTCTGTTATCAAAATCTGATGTTGGGTTAGATTCGATTGATCCAGATTTCAAGTTTACAGGACCGATATAACTTCACCTTTTGGGTTATCAGTAGTCGAATGTATATTTGAGGCAACGAATAGAGAACTCCATCTCATACATTTCATCCCTCACTTTGACATCCGATGTTGATTTCAGCCGGACATCAAAGCCAATCAAACCTCACAGCGGATTGATGTATTGAACTGGTCGACGCTTACAGATTGGTTCGATTGAGAGAAAAGTTCACAAGCTATTTATTTAGGGAGCTGCAAAGGGTAACCAACCAAGTGTATCGATCAATCCATTCTTCAGTGGCTTGAGAGATGGACTGACAAGGAAGGTTCTTTCACTGGTCTTAGTACGAGAAATAAAATATTATGGAAATCTGGTTGATGGTGTCCAAGGAGAATATAGTTTTAGCCGTGTTCAGTGAGTGGCTGGTTATTTGAAAGATGACCAAATCAATTTTATCCTCTTGAACATTATACATAATATTTCTATTTGCAGATATGTATTAACAGAAGAATAAATGTATATGTAGAAGCAAATAATGTTTGTTTTTGTATATATGAAGATCTACATTTCGAGGCGCCAGGTTTCACAAGTGGTCGTAGTTTCTCAGTAAAAGATAAGAGCGTCATTTAGGGAAGGGATGAAAGGATAAACTCAGTTGGGGAAGTGATGAATGAATAAGCTAGTGCAGATTTTTTTAACTCTTGATAATTGGTGTAATTGTCCCCCGCTACTTAGTAGGGGGGGATATTAGAAACACCGGTGTCCGTAATTCCGTAAGATTTTCTTGTCTGGACAATAACTCGTGAACGATTTAACCGATCAACTTCAAACTTGGGGTGTGCCTTGACATTGGCGAGAGGACGGTTGGGATTGTTTTTCAGCAATGTGCGTAATCCAATATGGCCGCCGTCAGCCATTTTGGATTATAAGCAGTACGATCTTAGATTTTCTTGTCCAGACAATAACTCGTGAACGATTTAACCGATCAACTTCAAACTTGGGGTGTGCCTTGACATTGGTGAGAGGACGGTTGGGATTGTTTTTCAGCAATGTGCGGAATCAAATATGGCCGCCGTCAGCCATTTTGGATTATAAGCAGTTCGATCTTAGATTTTCTTGTCCGGACAATAACTCGTGGACGATTTAACCGATCAACTTCAAACTTGGGGTATGCCTTGACATTGGTGAGAGGACGGTTGGGATTGTTTTTCAGCAATGTGCGTAATCTAATATGGCCGCCATCAGCCATATTGGATTATAAGCAATTGGAACTTAGATTTTCTTGTCCGGACAATAACTCATGAGCGATTTAACCGATCAACTTCAAACTTTGTGTGTGCCTTGACATTGGTGAGAGGACGGTTGTGATTGTTTTTCAGCAATGTGCGTAATCTAATATGGCCGCCGTCAGCCATATTGGATTATAAGCAGTTGGATCTTGTCCGGACAACAACTCGAGAACGATTCAACCGATCTACTTCATATGTGGGGAGTGCCTTGACATTGTTGAGAGGAGGATTAGGATTGTTTTTCAAGGACGTGCTTGATCCAATATGGCCACCATCAGCCATACTGGATTTCATTGGATTTTAAGCAGTTTGATCTTGTCCGGACAATAACTGGAGTACGATTTAACCGATCAACTTCAAACTTGGGGTGTGCCTTGACATTGGCGAGAGGACGGTTGGGATTGTTTTTCAGCAATGTGCGTAATCCAATATGGCCGCCGTCAGCCATTTTGGATTATAAGCAGTACGATCTTAGATTTTCTTGTCCGGACAATAACTCGTGAACGATTTAACCGATCAACTTCAAACTTGGGGTGTGCCTTGACATTGGTGAGAGGACGGTTGGGATTGTTTTTCAGCAATGTGCGTAATCAAATATGGCCGCCGTCAGCCATTTTGGATTATAAGCAGTTCGATCTTAGATTTTCTTGTCCGGACAATAACTCGTGGACGATTTAACCGATCAACTTCAAACTTGGGGTATGCCTTGACATTGGTGAGAGGACGGTTGGGATTGTTTTTCAGCAATGTGCGTAATCTAATATGGCCGCCATCAGCCATATTGGATTATAAGCAATTGGAACTTAGATTTTCTTGTCCGGACAATAACTCATGAACGATTTAACCGATCAACTTCAAACTTTGTGTGTGCCTTGACATTGGTGAGAGGACGGTTGTGATTGTTTTTCAGCAATGTGCGTAATCTAATATGGCCGCCGTCAGCCATATTGGATTGTAAGCAGTTGAATCTTGTCTGGACAATAACTCGAGAACGATTCAACCGATCTACTTCATACCTGGGGAGTGCCTTGACATTGTTGAGAGGAGGATTAGGATTGTTCTTCAAGGACGTGCTTAATCCAATATGGCCACCATCGGCCATACTGGATTTCATTGGATTTCAAACTTGGGGAGTCCCTTGACCTTGGTGAGAGAACAGTCATGTATTATGTTTTATGGATGTGCATAATCCAATATGGGTGCCATCTGCTGTATTAGATTATGTTAAGCTCATCAGCGATATCTCCATTTTCAAATCATACTCTTATCAATGATATGAGATATCATCGACCCCAAAAAATCGACCATAGAGGTCCATGTCCCCCGCTAGCTGCACCAGTTATGGTGGATGTAATCCACCATAACTGGTGCTGCTAGCGGGGGACATGGACCTCTATGGTCGATTTTTATAATGAATATGGATCAAATTATCCTACTATTTCAAGAAAGAATTACATTATGCTTACATTTGTGATAATTTTGTCAACTTCAGGTCAAAACTAGCCCAGTTATCATTGACTAAAACTATTCCTATGTTAAAAGATTTGACAAACGAACTGAACTGCTGTCGCAATGGACCTGCCAGTGCTCTTGGCACAGCTCCATTGTTAAAAGATTAACTTGAATTTCGTGTAGTCACACATTGATGTTTATAAGAAAGGAGCATAACTCTGTGGGAAAATCAACAAAACGGGCAACAAAACCCAACATTCTCAAAGAGCCTGTGCACAGCTACATAGTTCTGAGCATCTGCTAGAAAAATGTCAAACTTCTTTAACTAATAACCATGTACTACTGCATATATTGATTTAATAACATTGAAATTTTTGCCTTGATAAGATAGGTCAAGATCAGTCCTCCTAAAATAAGATTGTAGGCAATAAGCAGATGAATGTGTGGTGTAAATTTTGAAAGCCACCATTTGTGCACATTGTTACTATCTTCCATGAAAGGCTGACTAGTCAACGGAGGTCAATACTTTGTCTGAGTCTGGACGGCAGGTTTTTGCACTAATAGAAAGGTCAACTAAAAAGTGTAGAGTTAAACTAGCATTATTATGCAATTTAACATTGGAAAATACATGTCAATGTACCTCTTCATTACAAGCTGCATTATCATATGTGGTGTAAATTTGGAAAACTGTACTAGAATCCTCTTAGAGATCTTGTGCTAAGTGTTTTATCGGTGAAATATTATTCCAAGTCAATCATTTTTAATTAGTTCTGCATGTAGTACATTTCCAGGTGCATATGTGGTATCAATTTGGAAAGCCTGGCTGGAATTCTTCAAGAGATTACCATTCTTACTTCAGTTTGCCGTTTTGACTAGGCAATGTTGAAAGATGCCTTTCTGATACAATGTTGCAAAATTATCCCAGCAGATTAGGAATTAATGTCAACAAAGTATCAACTATGTCGCAATGTATGTTCAGTTCAATCAGATTGACAACACAGCTGTGGTGCACGAATAGGCAAGGTTGTACAGTCGAGAGGGAGAGAATTAAGGTTTAACGTCGCATTCAGCAATATTTCAGCTTTTTAGCGACGGTCGAAACTTAAATTCAGGCATCTGCAGACGGAAAATCTAACATTCTACAAATTTCACCTTCCAAATTTCCAATTCTTACGATAAATAACATATACATGTCACAATATTCAGCCCGAGTTGTCATAAAGATGGTTTTATTGTGCTTTAAATTCTAAAAATGCTGTTAGAAAAATTAGAAGAAATAGGGTAAGAAATGTAGTACCATGGCAACATCCACAATGGGCAGGCAAACAGGACTACACTCCTTCAGTCTGTGGCTGACAGATAATGCATGTAGACAAAGCCATCCTTGAAATGTGTGTTTGTTGGGCACAACCCGACCATATCTTAGAAATGTGGGTTGGTAGGTTGGAAAACACAGAATGCAATAAGTGGAAGTGAGGCAAGTTTTAGTGCAACATTTTTTGGATACGGATCACTCAAATTTTTACAGGAAGTAGCTATGATTTTAGCAGGAAATTTGAAGAAAAAAAAAATAATAAAAATTCCAGGTAAGCCAATATTAAGCTTTGAATAGTGGGTATTTTGGCATCTTCATGCGCCAGCTGATTTTCTCCGTTCACACCTCAAATTAGACCTGATAGATCAGACCATGTAAACATTCAAAATCTGAGGTGTAATTTTCTTCTACTATCCAGAGATGAACCAATAGGAACCTACCCCAACACCTGTGTGTGGAGTGATGTGTTCTCTCAATATGGCGGTAGATGTGACCAGATATGTAGGACAGACAATCAATAACCTACACAACCACCAAAATTTGAATGGGTTTGAGGTCAACGATGTTTCGTGTCTAGTTATAAATTCTTTTGAACAGAGCTGGAGGGCTAATATTCAAGGCTAAATTGACGTATGAAGATGGTATTTTGTTGGGTAGTTAGGGTTATGCCCAAACAAAAACAAAATATACAAGCACAAGGTACAGTTTGATTTTAATATACAGAATATTAAGATTCATTCACAAAAATAATTTCCAAGTTTCACTCTGACATTCTTTTTCACCATATTTTCTTCATCAGCCAAGTTCAGTAGCCAAATCACAACATCATGTCCAACATAGTACATATACTTTGATTTTAAGTTCGAATAATAAAACAATGTATAATACATAATCATGATTAAACATTCACCAGTAGACTTGTTGGCACATGATTAAAATAGCCTTCCAACAACCTTGCTTTTCATTGTTAAAATATATATACATCACATAGGTGATAAATTAAAATAGATAGCACGAAAAAACGTGGTTGTTTGGTATTCTGTTTTCAGCAGATTATTAAGTACTATCAGTTTCATAAAGTATTTGTGACGATATATATCAATTAGAAAATGCTATCTTTGCCAAAGTCTCATGATTTGTCTTAGCTACATATGTGTATAGAAACTGAAATTTTGCTAAAAGAATAGTCCTGATTTTGGCAGTTGAAAAACGGAAAAAATTCACTGGCTTGACACAGCTTAGAAAGTTGCAGATTTTACATAAATTTCATCATGTCATAGTAGCAGAGTAGACAGGTGAGTGAGTGAATAGAATTTAACGTCGCTTTCAACAATATTTCAGCTATATCACGACGAACCAACTAAGCACCACTCAGCCCAGTTGTGTTCCTGCTACTTCAAGCAGAGTAGACAGTTATTGCTCAAGTCTGACCAAGTTGGTTGTCCTGTTGATAGTGCTGAAGAGACATTGTTGTATCATAAAAGAGACAAGTTCATTGGAGTTGAAGACTCGGAATTCCCATTAAAACTCATTAAAAGTGTAAAACCCCTTTCCATTTTATATAAGTGAGGTGCACTGGTGTGTGTCAACCAGCACGGCAAGTCTGAATCCGGATGCACAAGAAGATTTAGTTCACTGAATGACCTTAAGTAGTAATTCTGCAAATTCCTATGAAGTAAAATTCCTATGCAAATTATCCGGTAGTCAATCAGTCCATCCGAATCCTCTCGTCAGCAAAATAAGGAGAACCGTTGACATTAGAACCTTGATTTTTGGCATGAACGTGCATTAGTGGACTTACCAGCAAGTTCTGAGATGACCTACTTTTGAAGAAAATTTCAGGTGTTTTTTTCAACAAAATCATTGGTGATTCTGACTTGGGCTGTGCCCATCTTAATATAGGCAGATAATATAGGCAAATCTTCATGTTAAAATGATCACAACCCTGATACTAGACCCCACCATCCCAAGATAAAAGCCATGACATCATGTTATAAATACCTCCTCTCCACTGAGCTCTCAACTGATTGTATGCCCAATCAAATGATAAACTGTAATACAAATTAATTATTGTTAATTGAAGATATCTCGCAGAGAACAGACTGGCAGACAGATAGACATGCCCCAAAATGAGCTTCTTATCAGCCTTTAGATTGAAGTATCTGAATTCCTATCATGTTGTGATTAAACAAAACAATTGTCCTCCAGTGACTGACCTCACAAGTAGTAGGATTCTTCTATATCTCATGTTTGAAGCATACTCGAGTTCAGTGCCATCCTAACCATGGACAATTCAAGTTTACAGAGAGACTGACGGATGAACGGACAGGGACAATTCAAGTTTACAGAGAGACTGACGGATGAACGGACAGGCCTCAAAATCAATAAGATTCTTCACTAGTCCTGAATTTGATGAAAACTAGTGGTACATATTAAAACATAATCTACATCTATGAACTGGAGTTGCACATGAACAATTTTCCTTTCTTTTATTTTCTGGCCTAAAATTAAATAGGGGAACAATTCTTCCTTGCCCCATGGACAAGCTACATGTATACCATTCAATTCTTAACCTAGACCAGGAGATTTTCCTTTTTTCAAAATTTTCTGACCTATTTGAACTCGACTTTTGACCTTGAACTAAAATAGGGTTTTTCTTTGTCCCATTGGCAATGTATACCCGAAGTTTGGAATGAACCCATAACATGATTTTTTTTATCAATGTGACCTTGACTTTTGACCTCAAAATAAATGGGGTTATTCTCTGTCCCATGACACATAGTTTGGAAGCAATCCATAGCATAAAACTGGAGGTATCGAACAGACAAAGTTAATAGACAGATGGATAAAAATCCCGGATTACAGGATACGATTTCGTCTATCGATGGGCATATTAAAACCGGTTTTAAGTTCATACAATTCTGATAGAAGTTTGTGCTGGAAATGATTTGAAATGAAAAGACCGAGACATGGTCGAAGAGCTGTACAATCAAAATTTACAATTCTGAAGATTTCATTACAGATTGTGAGTGACATTTTTTTTTTTTTTTTTTTTTGAGAATGCGACAGTTTCAAACTATGATAAAACAAGACCTGGTAAAATATATAACATTCACCTACTTTCTAATGTCATAAAAATAAACAGCTGATAAGGCATTCAGAACAAAAAAGGAATCAAGTGAGTCTCTGCATAATAAGTGTGTATTAAAACTGTTTAACCACCGCCAAAGGAATAAAATACTCTTAAATGTTACACTGGGAGACAAATTTCAGTTTAAAATTGCGTAACAACCCGGCAAGTATGTAACTTAAGACATGAAAGAGTGGAGTTCAGACATCATATTGCACTGAAATCGGAGGTAAAACCTGATTAATATCAAACTCCTTGGCAGAATAACTTCCCCTTGGCAGAATAACCACCCTTGGCAGAATAACCACTCTTGGCAGAATAACTTCCCCTTGGCAGAATAACCTCCCTTGGCATAATGACTTTCCAGTTCATATAATTTCAGCTGAATATTCTGAACGTTCCAAGCACCCCATTCTCCCTTCCTCTGCTATATCTCAATTAGCACTGAAGATATTTCATTTTAAAAACATGTGCTAAAAGAAGTTAAAGGGTTAAACGATAAAACACAGTCACACACATTAATACCAAGGATCATCGATGAAATCTCCACCAGACACCGGAAAATAAAATACAGTTTTGGAGCAAGTTTTAAAGTCAAATAGTTAACATCTCGCATTAAAAATGTGTGTGAAACAATACATGTAGTGCGTTATCGTGATGTTAAATATTTAAGATTATTTTGGCACAACGGACAATAACGTACACACACGTACATTTATACATGAACTGTGGAGGTTCGTTTGAATAAAAGGAATATTTCTCACAACACTTTGTGCAGTTTACACAGAAGACGGCAATGCTGGAACTCCAAATCCAGTTAATTGCACGTTTCGATGAAATAAGGGAAGTCGCCTCTGTCACTAACTGGGGGTTCCACAGAAGTGCATTACTGTGGAACCATTCGAAGTAGGGGACATGCTGAGATTTTCCCGCTCGACACAAAGTTGAACTCTATGACAGCTTTCTTGCCAGCTCCATGTGAAATTGGAGAAGATATCATTGTCCCACATTTCTCCCAGGCAAGGGTTCAAAATCCTGTCTCCACTCAACACAGAACCAATTCACCCCTACAATCTCTCCATTTTTGCACCAGGTGGCGAAGTGCACAGTCTATTTCGCCTGGAATCTCAGACCAAGGGCTTGAAATCTCATTCAATGGGCCAGCCACCAATGTTGAGGATACAAATGAGATTACTCTCCAAGACGCCGCACAGCCACACATAGTTTAGTCAGTCATAAAAGCTAAGGGTTGGTCTAATCAGTGTCAGGCTGGTCAGTTGGTCAGCTGGCCAGTACGGACTGTAGGTCTTCAGGAAGGCTGGTGATTATACCATTCAAGTGACGGTGCAGCTTCTCCACACTCTTTGGGTTCACTGGGATATGATTGGCTGTCGCAAATGCCTGTTAAAAACGTGAAGACTCTATCAAATGGTGGGGAACAGCATTGTCATTTTCCCAGGATATCACATAAATTGACAAAATCCTCAGTGTGTGTCCATCTTTGTGATCTTGAGATGGTTTCAATTGTTGTCCAGACTTATTATTAGACGTAAAGATGGTAGCAACGGTCAAAGTATTGTATAGTGATTAACTGTGTAAACTGATAATGCTTGGGGCCCGATTATAGTGTCGGTCTTGACAGGGTTCTGGATTATCAAGGTTCAAAATACTTCAACTTTCAGTATTGGGACCATGGACAACATCAGTATTTAGAGGTTGGTTGGTTTACCTAGGTGTCGGTAGTCACAGCTTTCACTGGACAATACTTCACTGGAGATGGAACAGACAATATTTAGTATACTGAATGTACTGAATATATTGAAAGAATGGTCAACTCCTAGAGAGTTAAATCCCCTGCCACCAAAGACTCTCCTCATAATTATGCTTGTGCAATCAAAATTCAAGATTCTAACAAATGACAATAGTATGACTAATTGGAGGTCAAAAGGTCAATTTTGCTTGAAAATTTTTGACTTATTAATCATAATACTCCAAACTGTTTAGGGGACTTAACTTGTTTATTGTTACCTGTGTACGAGTGATTTTCCAATGAAACTGTGCATTGTCTATTTTTTAACAGAGAACAAAACATGTCTAATATTATACAACTTAGAAAGCCGGTAATTTGTTTTTTTTTTAATATCATCTGATGTGGATATATATATCCATGGTTCCTATGGTGGATATCTCTATAGTTCGATATCTTTTTTCTTACATCCATTTTTTAGACATACTGCTTTCTAACATGATGATGGGCTCTGCACTGCTCTAATGGACCAGTGCTTCAAACATATCACCCACCATGCCTCTGCATCTTCTTGTATACCATTTTACATTCACATAGAGTGAGTGAGTGAATAGGATTTAACGTCACTTTCAACAGTTTTTCAGTCATGATATCATGATGACATGCCATTGTTAATGACTCTTGTCCGAGCATCCACACAGAAATAAAGTTGAATCAATGTTCCCAAATTAGCCAGTGCCAAGAACTTGCTCACTGTTCACTGACTTATTAATTCTTATTCATAACGAACAAATTGAACATATATCATACCAGTTTTTCTCGTAGTCGAAGAATCAGATCGACTATTTCTACCTCTTCTTTGTCTCGTATCCACTCAATCAAGTCCTGAAATTTGAATAAAAAAGTTCAAATTATTGTAATATCCCACACTCTGCATATGGTTTTATCAATTTCTGTTTATCAATTTCTGTTTTTTTTTTAAATTGAGAATGGACAGGTAGGGTTACAGGGAACATTAGAATGGATTTTTCTTTTTCTGGAAGATCCCTGATTTAGGACAGTGATAACAGTAACAACCTTTCCTAAACCTGAACATCATATTACAAACAAATTACATACAAGGCTGGTATCTCTTGCCTTAGTCAAGGGAGATAAATTTGCCAAACATTTTGTAAAAAACAAAACAAATAAATACTCACAGATTACTCATAACACTCACAGAACTACCATTTTATACCCATAGAACTGACATTTTATACCCACAGTAACCTTTTATTCCCAGAACTACCCATTATACTCAGACAACTACACTTTTATACCCAAAGAACTTCCATTCAATACTCACCAAACTACCCTTTTATAATAACAGAACTACCCTTTCATAATAACAGAACTACCCTTTTATACTCACAGAACCACCCTTTTACACCCACAGAACTTTAATACCCACCAAATTACCTTATTATAATAACACAACTACCCTTTTGTAAGAACATAAATATACCCTTTTATACTCATTACTATCCTTTATATCCACAGATCTAGCCACTGAACTACCTTTTATACTCAGGGAACTACCCTTTTATACTCACAGAACTATCATTTTATACTCACAGAACTATCCATTTATACTCAAAGAACTATATTTTTATACCCACCAAACTTCCCTTTTATACTCACAAAACTATCCTTTTATACCCACCAAACTACCCCTTTATACTCACAGGACTATCCTTTTATACTCACAGATCTGCCCATTTATACCCTTTATACTCCGGGAACTACAATTTTATACCCACAGAACTACCCTTTATACTCAGGGAACTAACCTTTTATACTCACAGAACTAACATTTTATACCTACAGAACTGCCCTTTTATACTCACAGAACTATCCTTTTATACCCACAGATTTACCCTTTTATACTCACAGAACTATCCTTTTATACCCACAGATCTACCCTTTTATACCCACCGAATTACCCTTTAATACCCAACAAACTACCCTTTTACAACAATTTTATTTTGAGACGACTGACTTACTGCCTCACAAAGTGCTTCCATGTGGACGAGCTGTAATTTCTGATTGACCTCGTGCTGTCTTCGATAGTACCAGCCTTCAAAGTTGTGTGAGCGGAAAAACCTCCTACAAACAAAGTGAACATTTTTTACATTGTTGGCAATAATTGGCAGTACATGATGTTATACAACAGCAGAATTATTTTAATAGATTTTCAGGACCAAAATCGCAGTTTTATGGCATTTTCAGGCATCTAGAATAATGGCTTTTTTCCAAGGATTCAAATAAATGAAAGCTTATACCCTGAGTGCAGTTGAGTATCATACACAATTCCTGCTTTGGATGTCATATGTACAACAATATTAATTTCAACTTTCAAGGACACCAAGAATTTCTAAGAATTTTCAAGGACTTTTAGGGATTTGAAAGATTTTCCAGATTCTTCAAGAAACTTGGAAGAAATTTTAAGGACCTGTAGGTACTTTCAGAAGATTCAAAGATTTCAGAGGGCCTAAACGATTTTAAAAACACCTCAACTGATATTCAAGGTCCTTCAAAATTTTATAAACCATCTTTCAAAGAATGGTTTCTGAGAAGTTGAAAATATTAGCAAGGACTTTCAAGAAAGTTCATGGACATTCACATACATGTACTTTGAAGGACAAAGACATTATTTTAACCATTTTCTAGGACCATCAAAGTTTCATTCATTATCTTCATGTTTCTTGATTCTCAAACATGTCAGGTACCTTCAAGAACTTGTTCAATTTTTTGAAGGACTCGAGTCCCGGTATTCTTCAGTAACTTTCACAGCTATACTTCATAGATTTACAATGTTTGATTTGCACTATAATCCAAGTTAATCCTTAAGACAATACTGTCTTGCCCCGATAGCAGTGATAGGTGCAGTAACATGTGGGTCACCGCAATAGCGCTGGTTTGTTCTCCTGGCCTCTACCCTATCTCTTTAACCCAGGGCAGGTTTTTGATAACTGGTGTAAATATGATAAATATAGATCAAACTTCCCTACTATTCCAAAAAAGGACCATTAAGTTTGAATTTATGATAATTTTGGCAAATGCAGGTAAAAAAATTCCTAGGTAAAATAGATGGCAAATTGCCATGATTAATGGCTGATGTAAGAACTGATGTGGTCAGCGACATATCAGTGTATCACCCACTGCTATCGGAGCAAGATAGTATTGTCTAAGGTTTAACTTAAATTAATTTGAATTATATTGAAAACTATGGATTATGTCAGCGATATTTTCAGATTTTCAAGGCTGTTGAAGATTTTTACTTGGTTTGATGGATTTTCAGCGTTCATTTAAATGTTGCAATTACAATTTAATTTGCTTGAACATCACATTCATACCTATATAGACCTTCCCAGTCTCCCTTGACACCTGTTGTGAGCTGAGGACCTGAGTGCTCTACAGACCTGAGAAACTCATCTGCATCAAAGGGCCGTAACTGTGGCGGGCTCTGTGAATACAACAATACACATGAGAAATTTTTCCAAGTGTACTAACATATCCGATCAAGACATTCCAAAAATATATATTTCAGATAAAGTTTTGATTGTTTTGAATTGCTTCATAGGGTCCTCTATCAAATCGATGTTTGAAGAGGAGTAATTCTCAGTCCGAAGAGCGTGTTGTAAACGTTAAATCAGTGCCCTAGGTTGTCTCCCTTTATTTTCTGTAGTTTCTGTATGACTGAATCAGTTTGAAATTTACTCTGCTGAACATCACAAGTGAACAAAAAGAGAAACCACTAGAAGACACTCATTCCACTACAAACTCTCTTTCGTAACTCCAGACCACTTGAAAGACTATATTATTAAGCTACCAGTTTATATTTGGTCCGCTAGGTTGAATAGAATTAATTTATAGCTTCACCGGCACCAACCATCATTTTTTAGTGGCGCCTCAACAATTTATATCGCCCATAGGAAACAAAAAATAAATACAAAAATATAAATAAAAAAAAATTTTTGAATGTTTTTACACATTTCTCTTTCAAAGTTTGCCACAATAATGTTGCTTACCTTGACCTTGAAATATAGGTCAAGATCAGTCAACTTCAACAGGGTTGAAGTCAATAAGCAGACTTGTATTTGTGGTGTAAATGTAGATAAATTAGATCTAATGTTTCAATCTATGTTCACAGCATAACAATATAAACTGACCTTGAAAATATGTCAAGGTCAGTCATGTTCAATATGACTATGGTCATTGAGCCTTTGCAGCTGTTACAGATTCGAATGGATAGCTCTGATCATTCAAGATGTAGGCTAACAGCATTGAATCTACTTTAAACATATTATCTGACTATGAGAAAATAAGTCAAGGTAAGGGTTGGGTGGGTAGGATTTAACGCCGTTTTCAACATTTCACGACGGTGTCACATGTGCCAGAACATGAGTGTCCACAGTTCCTGTTATCCTCAAGACTGATCAGCCCAGCCAGTACAGCACTCGGTAAAGGTCAGTCCCCTTAGGCGCATATGTGGTATGATTTTGGGAAGCTAGCCTATAATCCTCCAATAGGTATAGTGCTAATGACATTGAATATACTTTTAACATATAATTTGACCTTGAAAAAATATACCATGGTCAGTCATATTAAAAAGAATTACAGCTATGACCTAAGTTTAGAAAGGCTTGGTACAATCTTTCAAGAGATATTGGGTTAACAACACTTGACCTAGAAAAAATGGGTCAAGGTCGGTCATTTTCATTAAGTTTTGGATCATTGCTAGCATCATATTAGGTATGAAGTTAGAATGTCTGGCCACATTTCTTCAACAGATATCATGTTCATCAGGATAATGAATGGACAGACAGACACATGACGACAATATCCTTCAACCAAATTTGGTCGAGGAATAACAACTCCAGATATGATGGGACACAAAGACCTTCTTTGGGACATAAAGACCTTCTTTGGGACCTTTCATCCAGGAGCTTCCTGTGCCCTATTCAGAGCTTCGTAAGCAGTAATAATAACTGCAGCAGAGTTTAAATTACCTTGTGTGGAGATATTGTCCTCTGTAGGGGCATCAATGTGGATATATGCCTCTCCTGAAACAAAAGTAATTTAACTATTAGAAAATTATTACGAAATGAGGACTTCCAAGGACTTTCAGTGAACATATTTTATTCCTAGTAAACGGATTGAGTGAAAGTTCTTATTTCAAGGGCTTTCAAGATTCTCTCCAACAATTTCCAAGGACTTCCAGGACTTTAATGGATTTGCGAAGTTGTGGAAGGATTCTCAAGCACTTGTAGGATTTAAAAAAAACCTTCAAGAATTTATGAGAGCTTTCACGAACTCTTTCAAGGACTTTGAAGAATTTTCAAAAGGACTTCCAACAGATTTCCAAGCAAATTTTCCAAGATATTGAATAATTTTCAGCAACTTTTTCAAATGACTTTTACTTTTCAAGATTTGAGGATTTACAGGATATCAGACTTTCCAGGATCTACAAGGACTTTTAAAAGATTTTAAAAGATTTTACAAGGACTTGCATAAATTTACAAGGACTCTCAAAGATTATCAGGCATTTTCAAGGACTTTCAATCAAGGATAAGCAGCGACCCTCCAGGATTTCAAAGACTGTCAGAAATCTGACCTCCCTTATGCACATACCCTCTGTTCTAACATTGATCCAGTTGGTTCCCTTTCCAAACTGGCACAAATGAGAAGGCAAAAGATTCGCCCTTTATCCATCTCTATTACTACTTACCAAGGGGATAATAAAGCTCTGTGTCAGTTCCAGGAAGTATCGCCTGAGATAAGCATTCTGTGCCTCTACCGGTCGCTTCGTCTGTGTGCCCTGTTAGTATACAAAATGGAAAATAATAATACTTGTGTAAAATTACAACACAGGGAAGTGGGAAGAGGTGCCGACATACTGACACAGTCACATGGCTTCACAGTATAGTCTTCTGGTTAAACTATTCTAAAGCACATACCAAGAATCTAACGATTCGTGACATGTGTTGTATCTCGGGTACGTTTTTATTGTACCTGTTCATGTGGCAACTTGGATAACATGACCACACGTCCCCTAGCACCGGCATAAGCGGTATTAGATACAAATCTAGAGAGCTATGATGGAAATGCTCTGACAACTCGTATATTGGTAATTGGGGAGCTGTGTCTCTGTGACAACTCGTACACTGGGAATTGGTGAGCTGTATCGTCGTCAGATAAAAATGACGGCATTTAACACAAAATACTTGTCTGTAAGGCCCGATGTCGATCAAGCATCAACTTCCCACAAATGCCAACATATATCAAAGACCAAAAGGTCTGTACAGGGGGCGGGCCTCGGGGACGAAACGTCCACCAGCAGAATCTCACCATTTACAGGTTGTATACATGCAACAGTACAGTAATCCCTCTAATAATTCAATTCCCCTATCATTATTCAATCTTCCCCTATCATTATTCAATCTTCCCCTATCATTATTCAATCTTCCCCTATCATTATTCAATCTTCCCCACTTTTGGGGACAAAAATTCAGTCAGTGGTCAGGGTCCGAATTAGGGAATTTGTGATGACCTGCTATTTTTTTCCATCGAAAAAAAAATCGCAGGTCAAATCTAACATCACCTGCTATTTATGAAGTTGGACAGCTATTTTTTTTTTCTACATGTGCAAATCCACCAATAAGGCCTCTGTTAATTAATCTTTAGCTTCTCATGACCTTGGGAGGAAATTATGATGATGCTGAATTCTGTAATTATTAATTATTTGACTGCTTTAAGACATTGCAATAAAAAAGAAGTTTTATGTATGTGGTATTACTGTCTCCACTAAAACTTCGCTGACTGTCCAACTAAAAATGAGGTGGGCGTTTTTTATATTTATTATTATTAATTTTTTTATTTGGCACACATGTTCTTTAAAACTGAGCACCAATAGAAAGTTGATGTCAACTTTGATATGTCAAAGACAACTATTTCCCCTAATTTCTGCAATTAGAACTGCAAAAGCCTTGTTGACTGAATCATGTGGACTATATATACTTATATTTATCAAAAGTCTCCCCTTGTAAATTGCTGATTGCAATAAATTAGAATCAGCCACCAGAGTCCCGTTGGAATTATCAATTAACTGAAATGTCTGCTTAGAAAAACTTCAGCTTGTGAATAGAAGCCCAGGAAAAGAGGCCAACAATATTATTTACCATCGGTACCAACTGGAAAAAAAAAAACAGATAGTCCGATTCCGTTTCGTAACAGGTCCGACTTTTGCATGCACCGGACCACCGCGCATGAATTGACGCGCAGCAACCGGAAGTGAAATTGGCGCGGGAAATGTTGACAGAGAAATCCAACAACAATGGCCAAAGATCGGCTTGGAATAAATTTTCAATGGATTATTTCTTGGATTGTCCGTTGTTTCAGATAGATCTAGACTCCTAAAAGGTATTTACGAAAATTGATCGCATTTTATCGTTTTTGCTGGATGAAATCCGACTTTCCGCATGCGACAGATAGATTTTTTTGCAACTTGTCACGGGAAAAATTCACTTGCCGGCGGCGGTAGGTAGGCAGGCGTGATTTCAACCGCTGCCTTGTTCTGCAGATTTTATTTTTTTAGTGGAGTATTTGTACGATGATATCGCCCACGAAGAATTCAATTTACGTTGTGTGCAACGGAAACAAAATTATATATAGGTAGGAAACTAAGGAATGGCCAGGAAAATTATGGCCTGCTACTTTCAGTCGAGATTTTTTTTCTTAGCAGGTCATTTTCCACATCGCCTGCTTTGTCAAAATTTTGGCCTGCTTTTAGCCAATAGCAGGCCGCCATTTCGAACGCTGGTGGTTCTAATACATTTAATCACCCTCTTGAATCATTGAAATAATGAAGAATTATTTTGGATTTGAACCAAATTTCTAATAAATTTGATTACCCCCTGGCTATAGTGCAAAATTTCACTTCCTGTGATTGAATTATTAGAGGGATTACCATATACAGAACAGTGTCTTTACATGGGATCTGTAACTAAAACAGAACAGGGATCAGCGTTTAATACATATGTATACATGTCTATCTTAAGATCATTTTTTTAATTACCTAAACACCTGTAATATTTTCTCAGATATTGTTGCAGGTTATCTTGACCAGACAGTATGTAACCTATGGTCACCTATAACTGGTGCTTTGGGGTAAAATAAATATTCTCACAGGAATTATGGTAGCCCATAGGGGTGTTGTGGGAATGTGTTTTTCCACAGGCTCATCAACCTCAGACAAGCATCTGCATTGGTGCAAGGGAGACCACTGGTATGGCTAGTTGGCTTGAAGCCACATGAAGTGGTCTCCTGTGGTAGAATATAGGGAGCCCTCCTAAAAGTGAATATGGGAATCACCTACAACCAGTTTATCATAACAGCATATCTTCGCCCATAATTAAGGCAGCTGATGGGAATTTACTCACCTTGACAATTTTCTTAAGGAAGGCTTTATCTCTAACTAAGAATGGTTTGAACCTTGTGTAAACACCTGAGAAAATAAATAAAAGAAAATCATTGAGCATTGTACAGCATACAAAGGTTTATACATTAACAGAAGGCTTGCAAGAGCCTTATGGGCTTCAATATACACCTGCACACACCTTTTAAATGCTGAAACCAAAAACTAAGACACAAATTTGGAGAGTCCGGCCATGTTCACAAGGTATCCAATAACTAGAATTTGACTTGATAAAATAGGTCATGGTCAGTCAAATCGGAAATTTTTCTAGTCAATCCCCAGTTGCATATGTAACGTGAATTTGGAAAGCCTAGATGTCATCCTTCAAAATATATATCACATCCTAGAATTTGATCTTTGCAAATAGGTCAAGGTCCATCATCTTCAATAGGCTTCTCTGACACATTGCTAGATGCATATGTGAAATGAATTAAGAAATCCAGACACTGATTCTTTGAGAGATATTGTAATAACAAGAAAGATGGATGAACAGACTAACGGATGGACAGACTGAAGGATGCACACAGACAATACCCTTTGGCCCAAACTGGTGGGGGTAAAAATATACAGGTTTCTTCTTCGCTGTCACAATCAACAGACAGATCTCGCTATCGCATTCCATCAGACTTTCCAATGATTATATTGGTGATTTCAGTAATTTTAGAAGGTTCAATGTGGAAAGACTGGCATGTCCTGACAACTTCAGGAAATAGTTCCATCCCCTAGTCATGCTAGTAAAAGTGTGATCTTTCAAACTTTCAGGCAAAATGCAGCACATTCCCTTGGATTTGGAATTTTTGAAATCCTCTCAAAAGCTCAGGTTATTTCATGTCTATGTTTACCTGCAGTGCAGAACTCTGATCACTAGAAATTTGCATGAATTTGCATTCAGTGGTGTGAACGCGAAAGAAATGAAAAAAAATTGCAACATATGTTGTTGTTGCATTTTCATTCAGGATAAAACTGCTCACTCTGTGAAATTACATATTCAAGTCTTTTATTGAACATGATTTTTATCGCCCCAGAAAACCATTCACATGGGTGGGAGCACGATCTAACAATTTTTCCACAAGGTGATTTCACTATATTGTCAAGTACTATACCATATGTTCACACTGTATATTTTCAAATCTATGTAGAATGGTGTGTTCTGGTGCATTTTTTCTGTATATTCTGGATTGAACATCCCCATATAAGACATACCGGTACATGACATTTCATCTCAAACATACAGGATGTATATGAAATATGACAGTTTACTAACCTGGTTTTGAGTCTAATGTCTTCAACCCCAGTCCTCCCTTTTTGAGTTTGTTGAAAGGCTTTGGTGAAGCTAAAACAGGAACAGAAAGGAAACCATTGATAACATCTGTACCTACTTATTGGAACATCATAGATCATAATAACAATGGTTTCATGCCAGGAGTAGTAAAGCTTTCAGAATATATAGTGTTAATGGGTAGGACAGTGCTCAGTTTAAGTGACTGGTTGGGCTCACATCTCTCACAACACTGGATGAAATATGAGAAAACATTTTTATGAAGAAACAGTGAATCTCCCATCGTAGAATACAAATTGTAATGGAAAATGAGTCTGAAGCTTCCTTAAAACGAACATCCCTCCTGTAATTAATAACTTTATAAGCATGTGATATTGTTATAATAATAACAAACATGTATGGGTTAAAGACACTACTATGATATACCGTAAATGGCTACATATAAACAAGAAACTTCGATAAATACTCCGCACTCATAGCTATTTGTGAAGTTATTGTTGCTGTTGGATCCACAACTATCTGTCAACAATCAATTATTTTTCTTAGTAGCTAACTAATAAACTTCATTTTTTTTCAATTAAGTGTCAGTTTTCTGGTCCACTGGTATTGCAGAACCTGGAATGTTAAAATCTGTGAAAATGATCTGAAAGTCAAACCATGGAAGATAAAGTTTCTCAAAAAGTGAGAATTATCAATATTTATACTCACAGCCCAGGCCCATTTCTCCTATCCTGATAATGTGTGGCCAGTGTTGTAATGTTTTGGCAAAAAATGGATTTGTTACACCCAATATGACTGGAGGCCTGAAATATTAGATGACCAATCAGGACAGTTCTTAGTTACAACATCAGCTAAAACAGAACATAAATATCAATGATGATTTAACCAATCTTCATAATACTAAATGTATTATTACAAGCTGTGACAAAAATTTATATAAATATTCTGATTTAAGACACAAGGTAATATTGGAAAATAACATGACCAAGAGAGTAAAATATTTTCAAATGTAAACTTAGAAATGTTCATTTATATCTATGACAACAACAGGGGGCACTGTGAGAGATTGCTGAAGTGATTCCCAGACTTTCCCCCTACCGGCCATTTCTCCAACCGGACATTTTCTCTTCCGGACAATTTCCCTTCGTGAACATTTCCCCCGCCGGACATTTTCCCTTCTTTAATTTGCTATATCATGGTGGCCGACATTTTCAGAATGAAATACATCGGAGTCGGACAGGATACAGCTGCAGTATTTAGAATTAAAATCAGAATAGAACTCCTGCAGTACTTCTTCCAGAGATGAATGGAGCAAAAATGATGTCAGATTACTAAAGTACTGTGCTAATATGGTCATACCGTCATATTGTGCTAATGCTAATAATAAATAATATAAAAATAATCTTATGTCAAAACAGGTTGTGTTTACATTTCCCATTAAAATGAATGCAAGAATTATATAGGGAAGGGAAAATGTCCGGAAGGGGAAATGTCCGCTTGGGGGAGTCTGCACACCTGCTGGAAATACGTGGGCCTCCATAAAATATGTACACCAAAAACAAAAACAGAAGGACCACTGTCAGTGCTGATCCAGTAAAATTTAAGAATTGGTAAGAAGGCTTCACAAGTTTAGATAATGGATAGAAAGAGGGTGGGGGGGGGGGGGGGCAGGGGATTTGGCTTTATGGCACACTCAAGTTTGTTTCACTTATATGGTGACAGTCAGTTTGGTTGGTGGAGGAATCCAGAGTGCCTGGAGAGAACCAACGCCCGTCAGCAAGTGATGGATAGAAAGAGTAGATGATTTGCAAATTCTGTGTTACTTGATGCACCACTGTTTTGGATTCTTGAAGAGTCTCTCAAAGCAGGTTTCATCGAATTATATAAATGTGTTTCACTGAATTTCCGAAGGACCTTGTAGGAATGGGTCAAGGTCACCAATATCAACTGTAGCTCATGACCAAGTGTATGTCCATTTAAAGTTTGGTACATGTAGCCAAGGTTTAGTTCTTATACACGTTCCTGAGATATGATGGTAACAACTGGTGGTAAATTGATGAACTTTGACTCATTGACCTAGCAAACTGGGTCAATCTCACTGATTTTGACTCATTGACCGAGCAAACTGGGTCAATCTCGCTGATTTTGACTCATTGACCTAGCAAACTGGGTCAATCTCACTAATTTTGACTCATTGACCTAGTAAACTGGGGCAATCTCACTGATTTTGACTCATTGACCTACCAAACTGGGTCAATCTCACTGATTTTGACTCATTGACCAAGCAAACTGGGTCAATCTCACTGATTTTGACTCATTGACCTAGTAAACTGGGGCAATCTCACTGATTTTGACTCATTGACCTACCAAACTGGGTCAATCTCACTGATTTTGACTCATTGACCTAGCAAACTGGGTCAATCTCACAGATTTCTCATAGGCTTCTGCTATATGACTACATGCACATGTGATACGAGTTTAGTGCCTTATAGCAGGGTAAGCACTCCGAAGAATGACAAGCAATTCATTGTGACTCAATATTTCGGTTTATTCCTTGAAACCATGGTCAGGAGCAATTTTACAGAGAAACCTTACGGTATATATACAGGTAAGGTGTTGAAATAATTGTGATGAATAAACATATAAGGTTGTAATAAGGCTGTATAAGGTTGTTCGGTTTCTCTGTAAAATTACTCCTGATGATGGTTTGAAGGAATAAACCGAAATATTGAGTCACAATAAATTGCTTGTCATTCTTCGGAGTGCTTACCCTGCTTTACTATGCAAAGCTAGTCAGTGGAAATTCTGATATTTAGTGCCTTAGCGATACGAGTTTAAGCAGAGTTGTTCTCAAGATAGAGTGGTATGGTAATTCCCCTAATAATTTGATCACTGGAAGTGCAGCAAATATGACGTGTATCTGGCAATATTGTTCATGGAACCAGCTACAAAGTGTCACATTTTGTCATTATATGACTTTTCTTCAATTTGCATGAAGAATGGGAATGTTACTTTCTCTCTGTGTTTGAATAACAGAGTTGAAATGTGAACTTCCTGTGATTGAATTACAGGGGAATTACCGTAACAAGAAAATTGTGACGAACAGACATCCAGAAATGGCGACGATTATACTCCAAGGCTACTTCTGGTCAAGGGTAACAAGTAGTTTGCTGATCTGCTGAAAACATGGGCAATATTGAATACTTACGGAGCCTGTGTTTTTGTAGTGTACTCCTTAAATTCGCTGTCGTGGATTGTAAAGTAAGGCCGATAATCTGAACAATACTTCAGAGGGGATATTAAACTGAAAGGAGAACATTAATGGATGGTTTAATGGGCTAATGGATCAAGGCTTATTCAGAGTATGAACGGAGAAGTCTAAGATGGGGTACAATAACTCTGCAAAAATCAGTAACTATGGAACAGTACTTCTAGTCTACTGAGTGTGACAGGTATATTGGATTTAGCAGTCCATAAATCCAGGCAAAAATATGCAAACTAAAACAATAATATATATTATGATATTATACTTAATTCAAAAATAGATGGCCCTAATATTTGTGCATCTAACATCTCTCATGGCCATTACCCATCATCTTTTATGTTTCACAACTTATTGAGTGAGTGAGTACGATTTAACATAGCTCTTAACAATCTTTCAGTCAAATCGCGACATTTGGGTCCCTATTGGGTTCCTATTACTTTTCACACCTGGGAACTCAACGGGTGCCCCAGCTATTCGTCTGTAACAAGCCATGGATTTGTGATCTTGTTAGAAAGGTACTTTAATGTCTATCCTCCTCCACAAATTGGGACTGGAAGTCATGACCAGAAACAAAATGTACTTTTTATCTTGGCTTTATCACTGGTAGAAATACATCCTGTTATTTGACTTACCTGACTAAAGCTTGAACTGTGGTGGATGTTACTGAGGGAGACGCTGCCATGACAGCAATGGGCTGGAAAATTACAAATAATAGCAATCATTGTATACATGTTAGAGATGAACACAACTCTACAGCTTTACTTTAATTGGTATATTTTGTTTAGAAAACCTTAGTTCATCTTAGTATGTGTTCAACAATGAGAGGAAAGATCTTTACAATATCTTTGAAATGCTCATGACTTGAACATCCTCTTGAAAGTAGCTAAAGTACCATTTCCATCACATGCAAAGAAAATATTGTGTAGCATAGACATAACTCAGGGCTCCCACCGACCCATAGCCAAAATATAGGGACATATTGGCAAAAATATAGGGCAAATATAGGGATATAATGACCAAAATATAGGGCAAAATCCAGAAAACAGGGCATTTCAGTCACCAACAAGGAAATTACTTGTTAATTACAATCTCACAATGCTCACAGGATCAGTGTTTTTATCCAAAAACGACCTGTACTCATCACTGGGACAAGGCAGTAAAGAAGAAACAGTACAATTTAGTTTGGACACTTCCAACCCAGTCGCGTTTTTATTCTGTAGGATTTAAATAAGCGAACTATTCGTGTATATGTATCACAATAAGTACAAGGTCAGAGCTGCGCAAAAAAGCATCAATAATCCTGAAAATATAGGAATAATAGGGCAAAATCTGTCAAAATTGAGAAAACATAGGGAAAAATAGGGGAGAGCAGAAAATATAGGGGAAAATAGGGCCAGTGGGAGCCCTGCATAACTGTTCTATTCCTCACTGTGTTTCAAGGGAAGGCTAAGTCTAAGCAGGCTGGCTAAAATACTGAGAAAAGAATTGAATTACCTCCCCTGTGATGACTAGTTCCCACAACAATTGTACATGAGGTAAAACTGGTTGAAATGAACTGAAACAAAAATAGAATATATATTGATGTATGTATATCAAGTTGCTTTACATGTATGCTGAATACAGGAGTAAAATCAGACAAGTCACATTCAGTATAGACTTCCATGTCTATAAGCCCTTTTATGATAATGTACACGTTGAAGGTATTCTCATGGCATCAGATTGTATACTCCCTACTGTCAGATATACCCTCTGATTGCATTGGGGTTGAAATGTGGCATGCAGCTTTAGTGCGCATGTCTCTCAGCCAATCAGCATTGTCCGTTACTAAGCAGAATGGAGTAGGCTCAAGATTTCACAGCTAAACAAGACATAGAAGCATGCATCTGTACCATGGGCTCTTGCCAAATAGTTACACCGAAAGCTTAAAAGGCTCCAAACTCTGATAATGGGAGAATGGTTGAAGAGACCAATAGTCGCTTTATCAAACAATGCTAATTAGACGGTGAAACAATTCCTTCTTATGAAAACAAGAGTTTACCCGAGTTATTTTGTTAGCATCCCAAGCAGGTACACATGGTCATCTAATGTTACAGGCCAAGCAGTTTAAATCACATACTTCAAGTTGAGGTTTTTGATTCAAAATCTTTCTCTCATGAATTGCAGATTGTGTTATATGTGAATATAGGTGAATTCTTCTTTTCATTTTTAAGATGAAACTGTAAAAGATAACCTAGATTTTTGTTTTGTATTTGCCCAGTGTGATGGCTGGGTTGCATATGTTGTAAATCATAAATGATTAACTCACAGAGAGTGAAATGTCCACCTTAAAATTAGGGGTGATCAAGTGTTATTAGAACAGGAACAGGAAATAAAGTAGATAATCCATTATTTCTCAATTATTTTTGTGATTCTAAAGCCAAGGGTGATCAAATCTATTAGAACAAACAACTGAAGTTGTTCACAAAATTGGGGGTGACTGAATTTGACTAAAGTGACCGAATTATTATAAGATTTACTCTACATGTATATATAAATAATTCAAGTCTACTTCAGGGATACATTATGAATTATACACTCTACCTATATGTATATACACAAGTAGGTATAGAAACCAAATATCTATACGAAAGACATACAAATACTTTCAAATGGCATATTTTCCTGTAAAATTTTCAGGTGACTCGCCACAAAATTTGGTACATTTTTTTTCCTTTTTTGATTACAAAGCCATATAGCTGCTTCTATGTATCCTACATATCTTCAGATGTGTCACAATAATACATACACATTCAATAGAATGGAACGCCAGGCATGACCTGCAGGCCCGAGTACCGGTACGCAAACTAAACAGATTTTTAGCACTCAAACAAACTGAGCTGACAATCTTACATGCCTTAGGATGAAGAGAAAAGAATCACTGGAGGATGACAGCCAACAGTATTAAAGCCAAATAAAGGAAGAGAGAGAGAGAATTACAGCTGAACGTCATAGCCAAATAAATACTGATTTACACTCTTTTATCGTTTTCCCCAAACATACCAAAACTATGTATCGAATGTTCTGCTACAAGTACATATCTGCCAAATCCAGTTGAAAGCTGCTATTTTCCCAATGCTTTCTGATAAAAATGAAAATTTGATATTTTACACTTTATATCTAATTTTACATGGAGTTACTACTATGTTATACTGAGCAGTGGACAGACATTCTGCACATGCCAGTTCTGACTGATAGGAGGTACTCAGATCAAAAAATGAACAGTGAACCACACAGTTCTTCAAACACGGACACGCCCAGTTAGTGCTTGTACGCTGTACTGTACTATCAGTTACAGCCCAGTACTGATCAGTTACAGCTTAGTACTGATCAGTTACAGCCCAGTACTGATCAGTTACAGCTTAGTACTGATCAGTTACAGCCCAATACTGATCAGTTACAGCTCAGTACTGATCAGCTACAGCCCAGTACTGATCAGTTACAGCTCAGTACTGATCAGTTACAGCTTAGTACTGATCAGTTACAGCCCAATACTGATCAGTTACAGCTCAGTACTGATCAGCTACAGACCAGTACTGATCAGTTACAGCTCAGTACTGATCAGTTACAGCTTAGTACTGACCAGTTACAGCCCAATACTGATCAGTTACAGCCCAGTACTGATCAGTTACAGCTTAGTACTGAATCAGTTACAGCCCAATACTGATCAGTTACAGCCCAGTACTGATCAGTTACAGCTTAGTACTGATCAGTTACAGCTCAGTACAACCCAGTACTGATCAGTTACAGCCCAATACTGATCAGTTACAGCCCAATACTGATCAGTTACAGCTCAGTACTGATCAGTTACAGCTCAGTACTGATCAGTTACAGCCCAATACTGATCAGTTACAGCTCAGTACTGATCAGTTACAGCTCAGTACTGATCAGTTACAGCTCAGTACTGATCAATTACAGCTCAGTACTGATCAGTTACAGCTCAGTGCTGATCAGTTACAACTCAGTACTGATCAGTTACAGCTTAGTACTTATTAGATACAGCTCAGTTCTGATCAGTTACAGCCCAGTACTGATCAGTTACAGCTCAGTAGTGATCAGTTACAGCTCAGTGCTGATCAGTTACAGCTCAGTGCTGATCAATTACAGCTCAGTACTGATTAGTTACAGCTCAGTACTGATCAATTACAGCTCAGTACTGATCAGTTACAGCTCAGTACTTATCAGTTACAGCTCAGTACTGATCAGTTACAGCTCTGTACTGATCAGTTACAGCTCAGTACTGATCAGTTACACCTCAATACTGATCAGTTACAGCCCAGTACTGATCAGTTACAGCTCAGTACTGATCAGTTACACCTCAATACTGATTGATCAGTTTGTGACTACACAGTACTGAAAGAAAGAACACTTCTCAGAACCCATTTCCCCAATTTCAGATTTTGTAACCTCATAAACTTGTAACCTCCAGAACTGAATATCAATACGTCAAATGCTGAATATACATCAAATCGCATATGGGTACTGATACTGTGCTATTAGGAATGTTTCAAATCACGCCCCTTATGCTAATGAGGCAGGTAGATGTGTACTTCGTGCACTGATGGTTTTAACTGACATGGGCATGAACATTGACCTTTTGAAATGCCGTTAGATAGTTGAGTTGACCGACGTCACCCAGATCTTTTACACACGAGAGAAATGAAAAATGCATCCAGCATATCTGATAGAAGGAACAACTTGGTAACTATTTTAAGAGAGCACACTTTAAGCACATCATATTTTACTGTGATAACCTGAGCTCGCTCTGCTCCATTTGGTAGCAGACGACGCTGATTGGATATACTGTCCGATGTCATGAGAATACTCAAAACCATGTAATGAGAATTGGCGGTGAACATTGTAGTTGTATATACATGTACCAGACTCCATACTGGTCAAGAAAGTTTGCAGAACCCGGCTCGACTGGGCTTCATTACAATCATTACCAGCTTGGCATGCAACTCATGTAAACATTAGAAAGTTTAAGGACTCACCTAAATATGTCTACTTCGTGTAATGTTGGTAGAATTGTATGAGCAGGAATTACTGGCTGAAAACAAAACAAGTGTTTGATTAGCAAACTAATAAAGGTCACTGATGGTCCATTCTCATTGCCAGCATCCCAGGTGAAGTATTTTTGATCACCAGAGTCCATGTACATGTAGCAGCCATTTGACTCTGGTAGATAACACACAGTATTCTGACGATGCCATCTACAGTATTTTCTCTGATAATTCAATCACAGGAAGTGAAATTTCCCAACATAAAAAATGGGGGTGATCAAATTTATTAGAACAGGGAGTTGTCAAAATAGTTCAAAATCAGGCATATAATCCATTATTTCTTCATTATTTCAATGATTTTAGAGGGTGATCAAATAGATTTAATTTTGTCCCCAAAATTGGGGTGATCAAATTTTGCTAGGAGGACTTGAGCACTTGAGCATTTGTACATTCTGTTATATCCAGTAGTTGCTTTTATCTCTTAAATCAGATTTCCCTGAATTATAATTAGAAGCAATAAAATAGAAGAAATTATCTACAACAAGTTGAAATCAAACTGTTCCTCGAGCCATCATTTTCTGAATTCACAAAATTTTCTCAAATTGAACAGAAACTGACCTGACTCAGGGAGTACATTACATACTGTATATACCCAAGTCCATTCTCAAATGTCTCTCCAATAACATAAAACAAAACAGGCCACAAACAAAACATGTGAATTATCTAAATGCTGCAGGAATAATTTTTGGCTAATTCTGTATTTCACGTTGGTAAATAACCTAGCTGTCTATACGGGCAATAGAATATGAATTCCACACTATAATTGTTCTGGGAAATTTTTCTAGAATGCAGTAACAATTTAATAATCAACTGATCACAATGCATGAAATTCACATGAGGTGTATTAGAACAGTAAGTCATGTTACCCTGGTGATAATGGATTATTGTAGGAACTCCAATGCATCATGGGAGATATTCTAGTTTGAAAACAGTTGATTGGCCAATTCAAATTTTCAAATAGAAATCGGATATGTTCATTGGCCTGTGTACGAAAATGGAAGTTAACTCCGCCAATAAGTTTTTGTACAGGCCCATTACCTGGTTAACTAGAGTTTCGAGCTTCATTGTGTGAACTTACCAAGGGAAAATTGTTTGCATGCATGCGGGATGATAAAAACACTCACCGAAGAGGGACTGTTGTTACGAGAGGGGCCAAATAAATTATCTGAGCGAGAAGGCACCCTTACCTGGAATCAAACAAAATTGATATGGACATGCAGGAAAAACAATAAATGGGTTGGGAGAAAAAAGACATCTAGGAGTTCAACTAAAAAGGGTCATATATTATGAAAAAAGTAAAAGCATAATAAAG
Source organism: Hanleya hanleyi (assembly GCA_036873755.1). Lineage (NCBI taxonomy): Eukaryota > Metazoa > Mollusca > Polyplacophora > Lepidopleurida > Hanleyidae > Hanleya > Hanleya hanleyi. Next base: position 114,394 of record JAVTVY010043861.1, read on the forward strand.
CAGATATTCATAGTCAGTGGCAAACTAGATTAAACCAATTTATTCTAAGAACCTCAATAGCCGGCCTTTTGGATAATGTATAGAGGATGGAAACATCATTATGGGGCACAGACAGCACTGGGACCCATTCACAGGTGTTGCGGCTCATTACAGTACAAGTGTGCTATACAAGCTTTCAAAATATATACATGTGTGGTTATGAGAGGTTGCTCACTTTGGGAAATTGAGATAGTCCTGAGGGGTGGACTCATCATCCCAGGCTAGATCATGTAGATACTTGATTGCTTTGTATGGAATTGTGTATGATAAAGCTTTCAGAATATATTAGAATAGGAGTGGGGTGATACATACTAGGCACAGGGAGTTTGGACCCATCCCCGGGCTAGTGGCTGCTCCACATGAATGTGTTATGAATTACATGTACATAAGGCTATGGGCTGGGCGATGTTTGATGATGAAATTGATGACAATAGGCTAGCTGATTAGAATTTAGTTTTGGGTAATCAAATGTTACTACAGTGATTATTGAAAGATTCAATGTGATATGTCTAACTACATGTATGTGAACTCATCCACCACCAGCCTGAGCCACCACCACCCACTGCAGAACCAACCCGTAACCAACATTTCATTCAGGCTAACTAACCTCCACCTCACAGCCTGAATGCCAATTTGAAGCAAAAGTCAGAAAAGGAATACGGAGTTATCGACACTCTAACTTCATACACAAAGTTGCCAAAATTACAATGGAGATTCACCACTGACCAATGGAATGAATGGAATGCACCAAGCCTGCACGAGCGGAGAAAGTCAAACAAAACAAATGTAACCCTGGGCAATCAATATCGTAAACTCTAACTGGACCAGGCATGACAGTGGAAAATACAAATTTAGTTATTTTCATCAGGTTATTTTTCCCTTCAATTCATTCATTTTTGTATCTCTCAACATGCCCACCTGTGATAATAGTTCCCTTCTTGAGAATGAGATCAAGGATAATTATTGAAAGAGTAGTCTCCCTCTCTGACCACTACCACAGTGCTCAGTCAATCAAAATGCAACATTCTAACGTGGGGTGTACTTATATATAAAACAGCTACTGATAACATGGATAGAGGGAAAATAAAATTCCGCAGAATTCTATGAAGTGTTCCTCAGATCAAGCGCGATAAATTGTCTTAACTAATTTAAGCATGTTTCCTCCACTTATCCAGCTTCTTGCCGGAAAATGCCCCAAAGAAAACATCTTTGATTTCAGGTATGGTAATGTCTCATGCTTCACATACATGCACAGCATATGAGCACACAAGTTCATATGAGCATTATGGGAAGGTTATTTAAACTGATGACAACCAATCAAATTCTGGACCATATTTGAGGCTGGAATACAATGTCTTCACTGTAACCATGGTAACTGACAGTCTAATCCAGGGTCTCAAATCAAAATTGCAACAAAATCAAGCAGTTCGTCCACACCACAACATTTCTGGTTAGAAGCTTTTAGTTCTAATCTCGCATTAACAAGCTCCACCCATTACCTGTAAAACTGTGCCAAATATGGGAAGATTGATGTTTTCCCCCGGTGATGGTGCAGGCCATTGGTCTATATCATGGCAAGCTGAAACAGAGAAGAGAACCACGGATGAATATCCCCATCTGATTGACTAATACGCAGCCTGTACATCTGTAGGATTCTAATTTCAAACAGGTATATTTAAGCCTAAAAGATTCAGACACGTCTGATTGGCTAATTTCAAACATGTACATTCTGATTGGCCACTGTCATGCTTGCACAGGTACAATATTCTGATTGGCTAAATTCAAGCAATCATAACTTGAATGGGATCCTCTCATTACAAAAGCACACTCTTCCAATATGGACCTCTTGAGATCAGAATCTTTAGACATGGGAGGCACAAAACGTCGTCATTGCCCACAAGACGTCACGACAAGGTTAGGCACTGGGTGGAAATTTGGACTTGGCCTCCAGGTGGCACCACATATTAGTGAATCTCAAGCGAGATCTTTACAGGAATGGCTCACCTGCTTCTAGACTGGGTTCCCCATTTTCAAAATACTCCGGGGCGATAATACTGACTAGCTGAGAGAATAAGGCAACGAACGGCAGTTTGGATATCAACACGACAGACTGTGAAAGGAAAGAGAAAATAGCCTCCATTAGATGAACAAAGATAACACCAAAACACAGGATTTAAATCAATTTCGCAATCGATCGAGGAATGGAGTAATAAATGTTGTAAATTAGTTTGACTCGAATTAGAGATGAACTTTCTGCACAAGTACCTTTTGAAAATATCCTCTTCTGATCGTCTTGTCTTTTGTCTGTCGGAAGTACACATAGCCATAGTAATATGCATTGTCACACTGAAAGACAAACAGAAAAATAAATTCAGATTACGATGGCAAACAGAATTGAGATTTTATTTAAGTATCTATTTCTGCACAAAAATTTGCATAACGGTGCAACTAAAAATCAGCCATGTAGGATTAGACAATCAAGTCCTGATAACTGACCGTATTAAAAAACAATTCAGTTGAGAATATTCCGTTAGAGGATATTTTCATTGAAATCAATGCAAGTTATTGTGCTTGTTGTGGGATGTGACACAAATTTATCAATCCCATGATCCATTTTCTGAAATGAAACTGAGTGAATTAAATCAATAGTTTTGGAATTACATGTACAATGTACAGTGCAAACAGATAGTCCGACCCCAATCCAGAAATTCCAAATGCTTAATTCTAACAAGGGGCTTCAATATACGCCCGTATATCTGGAATTATATTGGTCCAAATTTCAAGGTTGTTGAATAGCCTTGATTCCAATTGGTAGCTAGCAATCCAGAGAAAGGTTTACAATTTTGTGCTTCCGAGAATGTAACATATATCACATCTAAAATTGAATGATAAACTAAAATGAGCTTAACTCTTGGAAACTAGTTGACCTTGGAGCAAGAACCGAGAGCTCACATATCCCACACTGAAATGGACAATAGTCAAACACAAGAAAATAGTAGTTTTCCTGCAAATGTATTTCTTTCAGACGAGAGAATTTTTCATGAAGGAAGAAGAAAGGGATGAAGTAAACCACATTCTTGAGTTGATAAACAGGTACGAAGTTCATAAAGGACCGCTCTCCCCGTTAAATTAGTAAAAGAATGGTTTTTATTTCACAACAGTTTAACTAAATGTAGCTGTTTCAAACACAGGAGACCCCACAAGACAAATGCCATATACATGTTGGAGAGAGAACTCTGAATATTCCAATCTAACACATATAATCAGCTAAACATGATTCAGTTTTGGGGGACTGTGACCTTGACCGTTGACAAATTGATGTATGGTTCCTCTTCGCCATACGAGTAAGGTATTTGATACCATTCCATACCATGAAACTAGAGATGGATGGACAACAAATGTTAATGGATGGATGGACAGAACGCAACATCGCATTACATGACCTCATCTTCGATAGGCATATGAAAAAATGTGACTTAATGATATCTGATTTTGGAGTCACAGTGACCTTGACCTTGACCTAAATTTTGGTACACGACACATCTTCCCGTCAATATATCAATGGACACAAAAAAATCATGATTTTTATGAATTTCATGATTTTGGGGGTCACAGTGACCTTGACATTCCTAATCTAGACAAAAAAAAAAAGTACTTTTCAAGGATTTCTCGATTCCGGAGTCACAGTGACCTTGACCTAAATTTTGGTACATGACAAACCCCGTAATTTCTCAATGGACACAAAAAATCATGATTTTTAACAATTTCCTGGTTTTGGGGTCACAGTGACCTTTGACCTTGACTTAATTTTTGGTATGCGAACTTCATTTCGGTATGCGAACTTCATTTCCCCCTATTGAATCCACTCACCAAAAATTAGTAGTTTTTAATGATTTCCTGAGTTTTAAGTCACACTGATCTTTGACCTTGATTCTGGTGTAACATGGATCTTGACTATTGACCTGGATCTAAATTTTGGTACATGACAAAATGGCTACCCGTATTTTCTCAATGGACTCAAGAAATCATGATTTTCAATAATTTAATGATTTTAGGTCACAGTGACCTTGACCTTTGACCTTGACCTACATTTTGATATGTGACACATCATGTCCCCTAATGTATCTACTGAAACAAAGAAATGTTATTTTTAATAATTTCCTAATTTTTGGGTCACAGTGACCTTTGTTCTTCGACCTTGACCTATATTTTGGTATGGGACACTTCATTTCCCCTTATTGAATCCACTCACAAAAAATTAGAATTTTTTAATGATTTCCTGATTTTTCGGTCACACTGACCTTTGACCTCTGACCTCGACCTACATTTGGTATGCAACACATCGTTCCCCCCTAGGGCATCCACTCACCAAAAATTAGAACTGTAGATAGAAAACTGTCAATGATCAGTGATTTCATGATTTTAGGCACAGTGAATGTTATTTTTAATAATTTCCTAATTTTTGGGTCACAGTGACCTTTGACCTTCGACCTTGACCTATATTTTGGTATGGGACACTTCATTTCCCCCTATTGAATCCACTCACAAAAAATTAGAAATTTGTAATGATTTCCTGATTTTTCGGACACACTGACCTTTGACCTCTGACCTCGACCTACATTTGGTATGCAACACATCGTTCCCCCTAGGGCATCCACTCACCAAAAATTAGAACTGTAGATAGAAAACTGTCAAGGATCAGTGATTTCCTGATTTTAGGCAACAGTGACGTTTGACCTCTGACCTCGACCTCATTTTTAGTACGCGACACATCGTCTCCACCTAGCGTATCCACTCACAAAAAATTGCAACTGTGGATAGAAAACGATCACAGATATAGACCGGACACGAACACTTCGGTGATTTCCTGTTTTTTAGGCCAGTGACCTTTGACCTCTGACCTTGACCTTCATTTTGGTATGCGACACATCGTCTCCCCATAGGGTATCCAGTCACCAAAAATTAGAACTGTAGATAGAAAACTGTCCCAGATATAGACCGGACACGGGGGACGGACAGACGGACGGACGGACGGCACGACGGACGGACGGATGGACGGATGGACGGATGGACGGACGGACGGAAACCGCCATCACATAATACGTCCGCCTTTTGGCGGGCGTATAAAAATAGCTTGACGACATTTGCTTTCTCAGGCCATTTTTCCAGAATTTCTGACTGTCATGACCATGACTGTGGATCAACAAAATTCCTACGGGATGAGAGGAAACTCTTCAATTCTATGGTTTATGTGTGGCAGGTGCTATACAGTCATTTAAGTCAGGGGAGATAGAATGAATGGTATATGGATGATTGGTGTCAGAAAAATTCCCCAACCACATGTAACATTTTCTGGAACAGAACATGAAAAACGGTTCTGATGGCGATTTCTTTATGGTCATGTTCAAAACTTGGCCACAGTATTCCCTAATTTCTCTGTTTATATTTTTAACTACATTATTTCTTCTACTCGTTTTTCTTAACAGTCATAATCCTCAGCTGATTAAGTCCACTGTGTAATCCCTGCCATGCGGACTCTTATTTTCAAAAGCAGACGACATGACACGTCAATATTTATGTTGCACAGTATCCTTATAATAAACTATATTACCAATACAGAGCCTGTGGGGGTGTGATTTAAGGGTTCACAACCGACATAGAGGTACTTGTGTAATAATTTACCGCTGGGACGTCTTTCATCCCGAGCCAAAACCCTGAGATTGCGCAGCAAATACCGATACGAAGGTTTTGAATCCAATTCTAACCAGGAGATATATTTGAATGTGGAAATAACAAATGCGCAAAACCGATTCTCTCTGAGCGTGGCTGGTACATTTTACCCCCGCCACAAAAACAAGCAGTGTTGCCTGGTTTGCGCGTGCAGCAACAGTTGAACCGTTTACCCGGACTTGCCATAAAAATATATCGTGCAAAACAACTGATTCTTTCAGTGCAGAGAAATAAAATATTTTATTGATTTTTTAAACATATTTCTTGCCCAAGATTAACTTGCCCAACAATATGAGAACTAATGAGCTGGAGGTGGTGTTCCCGAGCGTGTAGAAGGTGACCTACATGTCACGTGCTTGCCATGGGTACCGGGAAAGTGACATTTCCAACACGAGCAGGTTCGCGTTAGTCTGCATTTGTGGGCGAAGGGCTAAGAAGAACGAAGTTATATTATATATTTTTTCTCATACAGACTAGCGGGCAGTTTAGGCCTGGAAATGGAATGGTTCAGATATCGAGTGCCTTTGCACTCATTCAGTGTATAACGGGAAGAATGTTCCTGTGTTAATGCGGGGGGAGGTAAATGCACTCTCCCTCAACCGTGATGAGCTGTTTCACGAGGCAGTATTTTGTATTCTTGCAAAACCCTTGGCTATGTGAAAGTGTACCCTATATACAACATGTATTATTTGCACACGACACGCATACCACAGAAGGTTAGAATTGTATTCAAAGATTATTGGTTACATGTGTATGAGATAGATCGGTGCCCCAAAATTTGTAATATTTTGTTACAATAGGCGGTCAGCTATTATGTGAACATTAATATGGCATACCCTGGTGAGTGTTGTTCCACTGATAGGCTTAGCATAATGCAGTTCTAATTCACTCTGAATAGACTCATGAAATGTATGTTATCCAACTCCCGAGTTTATTGATATATGCTGAGTCTGTCATCATGCGTTTTGCGAGGCTTTTTTTTTGGAGTGACTTTGCTCCATCAATATGGCATAGATGTAAATACCTTACTATTCATAGGACACTATCTTTCCCAGTTTTTGTGGGAAAAGGTTTCCCGTGAAGGTTAATTCCTGTGAATGTAACTCCCATTTGGTAGATGCAGTGACAAGATTTGATAGAAAGTCTGAAACTCTGTTCCATCCTGTCAAGAAGGATTGAGAGTGAAACAGCGAAGGTTAATTCTTGCTAATAATAAGACATCTGCAGTACTCAGTGAAACGATAGGTCACTAGAGAAATGTGCTCTCAATAACCCAGATAACTGCAGTTATTAGGCAGGTGTTATTGTCTCTATAACCTACAGATTAATTTCTCAAGTCAACTTTGACATTTCGACCAAAGCCGCCACTTCTTGACTATGACAGATAGATGGATATATGAAATGATGTTCTCCCATAAAATGTACATTATCAGAAATACTAAAGTTCAAGACTTGGGTTTGGAACCCGTAACCAGCAGTATATGATATTATCAGCATAGGATGTCATAGATTTGGGTAGGCATGGTGCACCTTGGGACTTCTATAGATGTACATTTCGGTAATCCCTCCAATACCTTAATCACAAAAAGTGAAACTGAATCAAATTGGATTAATTCTTGAAATAATTGCTTTGAACATGCTTAATCATTTTCTCAACTTTCTGACCATACTAAATTTGATCACCCCCTGATTTCATGTTGAGAATTCACTTCCTGCGATCATGGAAACTGATAAACCACCTCCTGCACATTATTGAGAGAACAAGGAAGAGCCTGTCTGCACAGTGGCCCGTAACTTCAGCTGATCAGTTACTGGTTCATATAAATTTCACTTTGCCCTATCTTTTAACCCATGAAAATATTTTGAACTTGTGATAGCTGGCATATTTTCATGTAATATTTGCCAAATTATACATCATTCCAAGCATAATGACACATTCTTTGAATATTAGGAAAAATATAGTACATATGTATAAAATTATGTCATTTATCCCAAGTTCAAAATATTCTCCTGGGTTGAAAGATAGTGCAAGTGAAATTATACGAATCCGTAGCTGATCAGCTAAGTCATGGGTCACTGAACAGACAAGCTCTTCTTTGTTGTCTCAATAATGTGCAAAAGGCGGATTACATCGTCTACCATACTGGATTTCTGACAGTTACCCCAGCTGAAACTATAATTTCAGATGACTGATGAAAACAAGTTTGTATTGCAATGCATGTACACATACACACGTACCTGTAGAGAAACAGGGCACTCTTTGTTGTACTGAGCATGTGCAGAAATCGTCTGTTTTCTGCCGGGGCACTGGCGGATTCGGAAATGGAACTGTGTGTCACCCATACAACCTGAAAGTAATGAAGTAGCAGACATTGAAATTTTCTCGTTTTTTTTAAATAGATGCACTAATTGGACATGCAATAATTTGGGAAAAAGTGATGTTTGTGTGAGAGAAATATAAAGATTGAGATTATATTATTTGTTTTTATTTCATTACAGACATGACAGACAACAGTTCAACTGATTGCAGCCGTTTGACTTTACATAACAAAATAAGAGAAACAACTCTTTGTCTTATATAACGTGTTCCAAGGGAAAGAACTCTTCTTGCCAAAAGCTCATGTATGCCGATTGTTCTGAATTTTGAACTGAGAGCTATTCGCCCCAAATTTATGATTTTGGAGTGAATTGAATCAATAGTTTCAAATGATGGTACCAATGGAATGTTATGAACAGACACACAGGCAAACAGCGATTCAGTGTCCCTTGGGGGGGCTGACTGATAATTAGGTGTCAGCAGGAATTGGAATCGGACTCATGAACCCTCTGAACTGTGAAGTTTCATCTTATCCTCTGATCTGCAGGAATATAACTATTGGAATGCCCATAATTCTTTTCTTCATCTGTACACTAATCATGCGTATACATGCAGTGAAACAAGCAGTGTAAACCGACCCAATCTTAGTAAACTCAGATAATATCACAGAATATTATATATATACTTCAGCCCTATATATGAATCCTGTGCGAATTTGAAACTACAGTTGTTAGCCAATTACACACGGTAGAACATTATCCTGAAACAGTATCCAAATATGGCATCATTTCCCGACAATGTGCATGGTAAACCATAAAGATCAGAGAGTTTACTCTCGCCGAAAAGAGCTTTGTTAGGGGGTAGAAAATATCAAAAGATTGTGCCATGTGAAGATGTTAACCTCCGTGAACTAAACACCACTCATTGTCAGAGAGAAAAGGTAGAAATTGTCCTGATCAGCTTATTCGTATTTCGTATGAAGTTCTCATAGCGTTACGGCCAGATCGTATTCCCCTGATTTACCATCTTGGTTTACCTAGATTGAAACCCACCATGCTTGGGATCAGATTATAGTGTCGGTTTTGACAGTGTTCTAGTTTATCAACAGATTACGGTAATTCCCCTAATAATTCGATCACCGGAAGTGCAGCAAAAATGGTATATATCTGGAAATATTCTTCATGGCACCAGCTACAAAGTATCACATTTTGTTATTATACAACTTTTCTTTAATTTGAATGAAGAATAGGAATGCTACTTTTTCTCTGTGTTTGAATAACAGAGTTGAAAAGTGAACTTCCTGTGATTGAATTATTAGGGGAATTACCGTAGGGCAATACCGCTCTCTAAAATAGAGGTAAAAAAGGTTGTTTTTGCTCAATAAATCAGTTCACATAATGAATTCAGAAAAATTCTCTTGAAGCGTAAACAGACATATTTATCCGCATCAAATGGTAGTAAAAAAATAAATTGTCATCTATCTAGTTTGGATAATAATAGGACAAACATCTGTCATGCAGTTTAAACAACATTGATTGGTTCTTCAAATGGCAAATTAGATAAATTAATGCGCCTGAAGTTTTGAAGCATTGGTTAATAAGGAATCATAAGTTATTGAGCAAAAACGACCTCCATTTTAGAGAGCGGGATTGCCCTAACCTGATCAAGGTTAAATTTAAGTATTGGGACAAAAAGATAATGTCAGTGTTTAGAGGTTGACCAGTTTACCCAGCTGTCAGTATTCACAGCTTTCACTCTGGTCATGGTTATTTTAGTGCATTAAAATATGAATATCTTAACAGATTTCCCTTACAACTTTTAGTATGATGAAGATGAAATTATTCCATGTTTTGCTCGAATTTGACTGACAATTTAATTGATTTTCTTCATATTGATGACCTCCAATGGTGCGTGTATAACTACTCTAATGATTACAAAGGAGAACTTCACCGTCAAGCAAGGCAGTGTTGAGAATTAATTCTGACGAAAGTTTGGCGGACTGTGACCAATTAATATACCCTATTTTAAAAAAAATTATATTCAAATAAATATCTGATTCTACATGTAGTTAAATCAGAATATGCCAACTGCGTACCTTCAACTCTAGAATATGAATAACATGCGAGTCCATATTAGTAAGTACATTTACATGTAAAGGTCTTCAATTCTGGTTTCATGTGAGAAATTGAATTGCACATCATGACATGGAAATGAGGGTTGATCTTTTTATGGTGCTAATATGGACATATGACACCATGATGGCAAGGACAGGCCTCTAATTGACACACTATACATTATATATCTGTCAGCACTACCAGCTGAGGTCCTGGCTTTTCCAGGAAATCACATGCTCAGATAATGGAATGGGAAAGACGGGTTTACCAAGATTTTATTGTCACATTATTGCAAATGATCACTGTTCAGGTAAACCCCATTCTCCCATTGTCAGAGTTTTAACCCCTAAAACTGTCAGCGTAACATCCTCTGATTGCATGGTATGCATGTGCATTGGGTCCAGTAATATCTTCTAAAAGAATTAACAAGTTGTATGCTAAATTACTACACAAGAACAGATGGTACAACCTCTTGTTTAGTTGCGACATGCTGAGCCCACTCTGCTTCTTGTACAAGCGGATGATACGGATTGGCCAAGAGCCATGGTAACAAAAGCTGTGTGTTGTGATTTAAACCCAAATGCAATCAGAGGGTATATCTAACAGTAGGAGGTACAGGCCCGTACGCAGGGGGGGTTCGGGGCCCCCCTCCCCCTCGCTCGGACAAAGTTGACTTTTGGTCCGCCCTACGGTTACGCGGTATATTCAGGATTATTACAATGACAATGTAGCCTACATTAAGGGTGCATTCCACACCTAAATGATGTGCGGTTAATAGTTATTTTCACGTTTTTGGACCCTATAAAAATAACACAGCAGCAGCTACATGTATATTAGAGCACTATTTTCCCCTCAGAAGGTGCTAGAATGCGTCAAATGAAGTCTAGAATTTCAAATTTTTCAGGGGGCGTGGGGGGCCATGCCCCCGGACCCTTCTAGCGTAAAGCGCGCATTGCTGGGACTCACGTTCCGCTTTATACGAAATCGCCCGCTAGAAATCCTGCGTACAAGCTGATGCCATGAGAATGATAAACCCCAACTTGCCTCGAAAGCTGATGTGGAACAGAGATTCTCTGTTCAAGGCAATCCTGTTCTATCCAATTTGTGCTGCATTCAATCACCCACAATTTTGGGGACAAAATTCAATCGGGGATTATAATAAATTTGATCACCCTCTAAAATCAATGAAATAAAAAAATAAAAGAATTTTTGCCTGATTTTGACCCATTTAGTCATCCTCCTGTTCTAATAAATTGGATCACCCCAGATTTTATAGCGGGAAGTTCACTTCCTGTGATTGAATTATTAGAGAGATTAATGTATTGTTCCATATTCATGTACAGTATTGGTGAAAAGAAAACGAACTTTAGGGTTCGAATAAAAACTATCAATGATTAATTTTGATGCGCCTACACGTACAATGGTCACTTGAGCCAGTTTACAAACAAAGCAGCTACTGTACATATGCTATTCTGGAGCTCTGAAAGCCTCCATTATATTTGGCATTAATCATGTTACTGAATCATCCAGAAAATTAGATGAGTCGAGCAAAGATGCAGTTAAAGAGTATACATGTTTGTTTGACACATTTACATCCACCTTGTCTTGTCTGATCTAGAGGAGTGGGGCAAATACTGAAGGTGGGACACAACCAGAAATTGTTATATTATTGTGATCAGTTTGTAACGATGATAACTGACTTTAAAATGAAGATGAAACAAACCATTAGTCCTCGGAGTTTGAGAACACTTCCACACCTTATAAGTGTAAGAAATAATGTCGATCTCTCAATCTTAACCGAACTCTGCCAACTACAACAAGAGCCTTATTGTCACTATGTACTATGCCATTTGAATGAAATCCAAGAGTCTTACAAAATATAGTGAGTTGCTGATGGTCAGTGATCGTGACCTGATACGGTATTCCGAAACATTGCTTTCCACTAATGCATTTCACTGACGAAAGAGTGATTTTCAATGCTTTTGGGACACAGTGACATTGAACTTCGACCTACTGACCTCACCTTTGACATGTCACATCTGCATGCCCGCCTACATGTAGTCATCCTGGTCAAATTTGAGAGAAAACCGTTACTTTTTTGGAAGGTTGAGGAACTAAAACACAAGCCATGAGCTCACCTATCTCCTGCTGAATTGATAAGACATTAAATAAGAAAAAATATCTTTCAAATAAATTAAATGAAATTAATTTCAGGCAAGATGACCTACATGTACATTCCATTTCTTTGAAATCCCATGCACAAGTGATGTTTCTATGATATCAGCAAATCTGCACTCAAAACACAATCCAAACATGCATGTAAATTTAGCAATTAATTGCTGTGACATTGTCCTTTGATCTTCAAATGTAGAGGATTTCTTGAATCACTTTTATGAAGTTTCACAACATTTGGTAAATCAGTACTCAAAATATGATTGAGATGACGAGCTAGATACAGCTTTGAGGTGCAGTGACTATAACTACCTAGTGATCTCAATGTCAATAAGTTGGGAGCTGTTTGTTCATTTCATCATCGATCAAGATCTTGAGTGGATGGAATGAATGGTCCCAGATCATTGTGGAAATAAAATTTGCGATCCGACACTGATTCTATATCCCTTTACCAATTAAGGTGGGGGAACAAGCTTTTTGGGAATCATTTAAACAACACGGTCCTGTAAATTTTCAGTCAATCAGAACTTGACACAATTTTTTGGAATTCTGTGACCTTTGATCTTAAAATGGATGTACTTTCTTGGTATGGCTTGGAAAACATATCTGCGAAGCTTAAATACGTTTGATGAATCAGAACTGAACACAGAATATAGTCTGTACAATCAACTGACTGAGAGCTAATACTCATTATATATCAAGATTTAAAGGCCATTTTGTTTCGTATTTTGGTTTCCGGCTTATCTAATTACTAGGATGTATTTTCTATTTGAACTATTATACCATAGTGGATGGAATGAATCATTGCAAGTTATCATGCTAACAAGAATTTGCGACAATCATACACATGTATGTTTCACAAAGACTGGGCATGGTGATTCTTTATCTCCTGACTGGAATTCATATGGGGGCATAAAAATATCTGTCAGAGGGCACACCAGCCCCTACCAACATGATCAAGGATGTATATCTTCTCAAAAACACAGTGGAAGGAGGATTGAGAATGTATGTGATACCTGGGTATGTATGTATGACTAGGCTGTTACCCTCCATACTATTGTGATCAGTAGATAATACAATTGTAGGTTTAATGTATGGACTAGTTGAACCATGTGTCAGCTGTTACAAGATTCACACCAAGTCTGTATACAGTTAACTAAGCGCTCATGCACTTGATGGCGCACTGTGGATAATCCATATATATATATCGTAATCACAGGCTTTCAAGTGGCTCACACTGAAATCATTGTTGCAAGTGCTTTCTTGTCTATTCTCTCGGAGTTGAACCATTGCATATAATGACGGAGAAGTCCTTCAAACACTGTGGTGGCCAATCACCATTTACCATTTTGGCCATGTTTGGCATTTTGCACAAACACATCAGCTCTCTGTGTACCTAAGAGCTAACCCATAATTGCAGTCAATTTGAGGTGGTAGTAAAATAATGATCTGATTGGTCGTATCAAAAGGTCACAGGGTTCGAGAGACGTGACATACACTCGTGAATAATGCACAAAATAAAGACTTGGTGCAGTATTTCAGCCAGAGGCACTGTAAGTGCATGCCTCTGGAGGAGTGTGAATTAGTGAAAAATAGGAATAAATATATAGGAGTGGATTTGAGAAAAAAATATCCAGCAGTAATCATTTAAATTATGCAAATTTTCATGATGCTACAATCATGTGAGTACATGTTAAAATAAAGAATATTAGTTACACTGGTTACTGTTCCATGGAATAAATAATGGTTTATTGAAACAAGTAGTTGATATATTTTTCTACAAAAAATGACACGAAATTGGAATTTTTAACAAATAATAAAACAGATGAGGTGACAAAATTTTTTGAAGACTTGACCTCTGACCACCTGTCACGTACAATCACGTATATATGTAATATCAACTAGTCGGTTTTCTCATATGTTGCACAACAATTGACATGATCATGAAGCCAATAAATGCATTACGTTTTCACTTTGTGTCGTTGCTGGCATTTAATGGAAATGTCACACAGTTCTAACATGGATCGCCTTGACTGCTCGCTACTAACAATCATACTCTGAGGTCACGGATCAGCAGGTAACAGCCTTCGCCATTTTCAAACAGGTGTGGTAATGGAGGGTTTCAAGCTTTTTTTTTATTAACATTGGTCATTCTCCAAAACCAAATCCCCATAGCACATGCTCCGTTTCACAGGATCACTTCACTTATCCCTGCCCTCAGTAGCGGAATATGACCTTCATGATAAAGCTATCGTATAGGGAATACCCCACACACACGCTGTTCAGTTTGAGTCCGACTGAACAACTTCCTCGGTTTGGCACACAAGCGAACTACTTCCATATTCTCGCCTATATAAACGGCAAGAATAATATCAAAATCATAATTTTTCAAGCTAGGTCAACTGTAGTATAATACAGAAGTGAAAAGTAATCGACACGTTCGACAAACATTGCTTTTACTGTATAGATGACACTTATGGCAGTGTGGTAAACTGGTGACTGGTAAACTATCCTACAATCAGGTGTGTCAGGAGTATCTTTGATAATCCTAAAAATACTATTACTGAGGATATTTTACAACACAACATAGGGGATGAATGAACCTACAGGACCAAATAAATAGTGGATCAATGACGACACAACATAGGGGATGAATGAACCTACAGGACCAAATAAATAGTGGATCAATGACGACACAACATAGGGGATGAATGAACCTACAGGACCAAATAAATAGTGGATCAATGACGACACAACATAGGGGATGAATGAACCTACAGGACCAAATAAATAGTGGATCAATGACGACACAACATAGGGGATGAATGAACCTACAGGACCAAATAAATAGTGGATCAATGACGTATGTGAATGCTTCTAGTTTGTGACACTGTGACCAGATGAACATGTAATGTGAATTGGGGTTAGTGATTGAGTAAGATTAAATGTTGCTTTCAACAATATTTCAGTCATTTGGGTCCTATTCCTCATCAAACCCGGGCTCGCACGAGTGCCCGAGTTAGACGCTTCATACATGCGAGTGATTGAGTGAATAGAATATAACGTAGCTTTCAGCTATATCACGACGAACCAACTAAGCACCACCCAGCCCAGTTGTGTTCCTGCTACTTCAAAGAAGAAATCGTTGAAGCAGCATGGAACCATCCACCCTCCATAACACTGAGGACAGCGCACAAGACACAGACAGGACGCTTACATGGTGCAATAAAGACAAGTGATATTACAGTGCTAGACATCACATTATCAAGTTCCTGTTGCTTCTCAGCAAAATGCATTGAAGCAACCTGCATTGAAGGAACCTGCACCCACCCAACCACCCGCCTTCATACATGTACGACAAGCTGTCTGAGGAGCTGTGGCCCTCAATTCTTTCCATGACCTGGGATGTGAACAGCAACATCATAGGTAATCACATGACCTGGGATGTGCTGATGTGAATTGAGTTTACCTACATGTAGGCAGTCAGACTTGAGATGGACATGTAATGTGTGAATCCTAAGGTTGATTAAGGCTGAGTGAGGGTTAAAATAAATTGCCTCACCTGAGTTAGAGTCTGGAAATGCCAAATAACAGATGTTCATTTTCTGAAATAACAAAGGGAGAAAAAATAATCAGTAATTATACATGTTTTAGAGAAAGAGTATATTTTGCAACATATATACAACTTTGGGTGATTGAGTGATTGTGATTTAACGCCACTTTCAACAATCTTTTCTTTATATCACAACATGTGGGTCCTATTGCTTTTCACTCTGATGAATCTCTGAGTAGGGTGCTATTCCTTATTACACACCCATTCCTTTTTACACTCGGGAACTATAGCATAGGAAATACTTTTAATGAATGATAACTGGATTATTTTTAACCTGAACTTGCCAAAATTATCATCAATTTAGGCTCGCTTATGTTAGCAAATCTTTAACAACGTACAATTGCATGTACTGAAATTTGTAACCAAAATTATATTTATATTTCAAAATAGATTCGAATGTATTACAATTTCAATCGGAACTGAGTGGACTGTGCCCATTCGAGGTCGCTCTTCTTTGAAGATCTCACTGGCTAATTGTGGTCGCCATTTTAAACTCTATTACTCCGCTAAGCAAGTGGATTACTTTGGCCTCACTCCGATAATGACGTCATGCACAAGTCGAACAACATTTTGGCTTGCCAGATCAGTTATGGTGGCACATGTGAAACTGACGAACCCGCCGTTATTTTATGCTATTTAAACCAGTTGCCATGCTTCAGATGTTGGAAAGAGAACAAAACTACGAACTGCAAATTCATGCCAGGAGTCACATGTCGATGCACCTGCTGCTGATATCGGGGTAAATCTATTGTCTAAAGATAAACTTCAATTACAGTGCAAGTCAGCGATTGAGCAACCACATGCCAATTATAACAGCAATTGGCCCCCTTCATGGTAGGCCTGGATTATAAAATATGAACCATTATAGTTTATCAGAGATTTCTGCTCTCCTGGGTCCAGAAGTGATGCCTACAGTATCGGATAAAGGAAGGGAAGTAACTTCTTCAATGTTCCACCAGATGGCGTGAGAGCGCGGTGGGGGCTACACACTGTACACCAGCTCATAACACAAGAGTATTTATAGTTCAATACATTTTGATTGTTAGAATATATGGGATGTCACACCATCAGACCAACATCATAGAAAAGTCATAATTTTCCCAGGTAAACGAGGTCATTTGTATGAGTAAACATTTTTTCTGTGCATCGTGTGCCAGACCACCACTTAATAATTTACTGTTTATTGGTCAACATGTGTTTTGACTTCATTAGCATCATGGTTTTGGCAACAAAGAGCAATGGTTATACTTAATGCTCCCCATGTAACGACCCACCAATCGGACAGCCCTTCAGCTCTGTCTTAACAATTGATGATTCACTTCTTGTTCAAAATTTGCCAAGTGATTTTGACAGCTAGAAATGCTCGTAGCATTGCAGTTACTTGAATGTGGCCTAGTGAAAGTCAATAAGCTTCCATATTAGAACTGGTGAGGAGAATTCGTTTTAAGCTGAAATGTAAAGATATACTTTTTTCTTGCAGTTACATTCGAAATGAAATTGATAAATACCAACTTGACACTGCCAACCGAGAGAGATTGGCAATTCTTCCTACAAAATGCACTACTCATGGACAATTTGTGGCGATTAACTGCTTCTGGGACTGGTGTGCTTTAGGTTACCCTGTAACGCAATACAGGTGTATCCGAGACATTTCAGCCAGTATGAACAAGACAAAGGTCACTTCAGTTGTTCTTACCTCTTTTTCTGTCAACTTGACATGGCCTGGATAGATCAACTGAAATAGACAGAAACCATGACTTGAGTAAAGAAAATTTTTAAAAGTTCAGATATACTGGAATACAAAGAAAACAACCATTGCTGACTGTGTACATACAATAATGTTATATTATTGTATATTATACCTCAAACACAAATAACCAAACAATGTAAAGGCAGATTTTTCTTTCTGGCATTTTGATGGGGGCTCCACAAATTGTTCTGAAATTTATACTGATGAATTAGGTTATTCCATGTAAAGAGCAAGAAGTTCATGTGAGATCAAAATCAGGCCTGGAAGTGGCTCAAAGTGAAAATATATGAGAAAATATAGGAGGAAATTTGCCAAAATATACGAGAAATATAGCAATTTTCTTAATAATATATAGGAAAATATAGTAAATAAGGGAGTGTAAGACAGGTAGCTACTACATTTTATGTTCCAAAATTGGAAGTTTTCTGGTGTTTAATAAAATTATTTCCACTGAATGCGGTCATAGTGGTGGTGATTGAGAAGACCCGTTCTGCTGCTTGGTGCAAGAAAGAGAGATTAAAATGTTTTTATATTTGGTGGGTGAAGTGAGGCCAAAAAAATTTCTGAGATGTATTTTCTCGTGCCAAATTGACTCATTTCAGAGCATTGGTGAAAGTTTTGATGAGAAAAAGTCAAAATATAGGAAATATAGGAGGTTTTGAGTAAAAGAAAGGAAAATACAGAAATGACTAAAAAATATAGGAAATATAGGAGGCACTTGCAGGCCTGCAAAACCCATTTGTGATATTTGCAGGTATATGGTACATATACCACCAGGAGGTGGTTTCCCAGAATCCTCTGATTGGCATGGTTTGCGATGGGTCTGCGAAGGTTTGTACGTGTGTTTCACAAACCCCATGCAAATGACCTGTTGGCACGCAAAGGAGATGATACGATAAGGCGGCTTTTTGGCCTATACGTGATGTGCTCGAAATTGAAAAAAAAAAACTGTCTTAAAAATGATTGTTTTTTAATGTAACGGCATGAGAAAATATATGTCCATAATATGTGAAAGTTCTAGCTCGATTGTGTATGACTATAGTTTCGCCATGAAATTGAAATCCGCAACATGTGCTATTTCGTTAAAAAAAGGGTCAAAATCGAGTCATTTAAAAACACAAAGATAAAAGTCAGTTTAAAATACAGCAACTTTAACCTGTACACCACCATTGTTAATTATGTATATTACTCAAAGAATTCTGTCATGTGTAAGAAACTAAATTTGTCTCTTTATAATTTGAATGCTGGTATTTTCTTTTAGCTAGTCTGCCTAAGGCTTAGCCTACCGGTCAGCATTACAAGTATCATGTGCACAGGGTCCACAGCACGCTATCATCTGTGAGCCACAAAAGGACAAATACCCTGATTGGGATATTTGACCATTTTTATGGATTATTCTGGCATTGAGCTAGCCAAAACTGTTTCTATCAATAATTCTTGCAGTTGATAGTCACACATGCCGTTTGTTGATTTTTGTAAGTATAACTTGTACCATATAAATCATCATCCTGATGCTCCTTATCAGTTATTTTCTAGAAACTAACTCCTCCTCCCACATGCTTGTCGCTTTTATCAACATTTCCAACACTGAGGCTTAGCTGTACATAAGCCGTTTTTAAAGTGACTCCTACCTTCTCTATATTTACGGTAGATCCCATGTTGTGTATTTCTGTCCAAGTGCACATGCGTATTGACCCAAACATAAGCTTACACAACATGGCATCCACCATAAGATGGGTGAGGTGTGGGTCAACGTGAAAACTGCTCGTGTATAAGGTTCATTAAACTTAATGATTCGTTTATCAAGGTCTGTTCGCCAGGGAAGGGGAATGGGCGGGTGTATTTGATTTTGATTTTTTAATTGTTTTTTTTTAGTTGAGCACAAGTTATTCTATATGAAATATGCATTTAAATGTTAATTCTGTTTGCAGAATCAATAAGTATATGATTGTTCTCTAATTAATTTTTGAAGCATGAACCTTAGCAGCATAAAATGTGATTCATGTGAAATGGCACATACCATGCTTATTGGCACACTTTGTTAAAACATGTTGTAGACACTGCAGAATGAAAACGAATCTTCGGGGCGAAGGCAAAATTAACAACGGGTAATGATAATGAACTACTAATTTTAATCCTAATCATGGAAACCTTAATAAACAGGTTGGGGAAGACCCAGTAACTCGTGTATGTATGTCAGTTTGCATATAACGGTGAATTGATCAATGGCCGATACACCAGTCACCCTATAGAGGTCTGAATTAAACATTATTTCTGTTCTTTCTTCGATATTCTTTCGAAGTGCACAATGAAAAATATGTGAGAGACACTCTAACTAACCCGCTAATTGGCTTGGAATACTTTTACGGCATGTTTCAGAGAGGAAGTTGTGAAGATGTATGGCCTACATACCAATTCTCATAACCCGCCTAATTTAAACAGTCATGGGCGCAGCCATTTTGTAAAGAACTGGCCATGTCGTGGCAATCGAGAAAAGCGTGCAGACCTTGGTGCAATCATATTCTCACAAAGTCCGTAACGTAAGTGGAGGGTTATGAGAATCGGTACATAGGCTGTCCATTTTCACAAGTTTCTCTCTGAAACATGCCGTAAAAGTATATTCAAAGCCAATAAGCAGGTTAGTTAGAGTGCAACTCATATTCAGTTTGGGAAATTGCAGAATTCGAAAAACATTGTCGAATTCGGCAACGTTCCCGAATTCGGAAGCCTTCCCCGAATTCGGAAACATGCCTATTTGATTTTCAAAAACATGGGTGACAGGACAAAACACACATTTTTTCACCTGTAGAATAAACAC
Source organism: Hanleya hanleyi (assembly GCA_036873755.1). NCBI lineage: Eukaryota > Metazoa > Mollusca > Polyplacophora > Lepidopleurida > Hanleyidae > Hanleya > Hanleya hanleyi. The sequence continues at coordinate 134,947 of JAVTVY010043861.1, forward strand.
CATGTAGAATTTCCAAATGCTGCTATGAAATGCCATAGAAAAGGTGCTGCCATTTATTTTCAATCGCTGAGACGAAGGCCCGATCGCATTTACGTGAAATAAGCATGGATTTGGGCCTCAAAATTGTCAAAATCGTAAATGGTTTTTTCCGAATATTCCCGAATTCGACAACGTTTCCGAATTCCGCAATTTCCCAAAGTGAGTTGTCTCTCACATATTTTTCTTTGTGCAGTATGAAAGAATATCGCTGTAACAAAAATAATGTTCAAGTCAGACTTCCATAGGCGGACTGCATGGGTTTTTCCTAACCTGATATCATATTGTCAAGGCGAACGGGTTACCTGAGTAAATGAGGATGACAATTTATATGGTACAGGTTTCACTTAACGAAGATCAACGAACGGCATGTGTGACTATCAACCTCAGGTATTATTGCATGATAGGAACAGAAGTGGCTAGCAAGTTGCATTGAGCTTTTTGACACTTGCGCTTTACAACAACAACAACATAACAAAAGATACAACGACGTTGAATGGGGGTAGATTGTGTACCTCCATTGCCTGTCCCAGCTCTAAATCGAACGTGACCACACAGACACAATGTAGCCAGTTTGAAAAGCGATCCCATGGTAGAACAGTGGGTGATTTGGGAGAGTCTAAGGACAGTTTTTTCCCAAAGATCGTAGGCGACTCCCCATCCATTGTGCCCGCAGGGTCCATCTTTTGAACGACCTTGACCTCGCCAGATTTTTAACGAAGCTACGAAACCAAAACTTTATTGGCAGTTTTTCTTATTAGTCAACGTAGATAGATAATGTACCTTACCAAAATACAAACTGATTCTTTATTAGGTAGCAGTCAAGAGATGATTATATTTAATGGCATCTTCAGTCAGCTTCAGGTATTAGCCAATTTGCATTAGAGATTACCCTGTCATTTCGAGGCTAATGCAACAAAAATTTAACATGGCTTCCTGAAATGGCACACAGGTTCGAAAAACTTTATTCCTGGTGAGATTTATAGTAATTTTACGTTGCTCTGGAATCTGTGGATTTGTTATTTGGTCTTTTTTAACATTTCATAAATGGAATCAGTGAATAGTACGTCAGTATTCTATTTCATCGCACTAACTTACTTGCTTTCTTGGCAACGACAGAAGACTCGGCAGTGGCAGTGCATCAAATTATTTTTCACCTCACCATGAACTTTGCATGACATGTAAAGAATGAACTCGTTTCCTCTTTTCATAATTTCTGACTTTTTATTCAATCAAAGGTCTTTTGCTTTAGTTGGAATAAGATGCTATATCGGATACAGGTACGAAAAATTACAAGACTTCTGTTTTTGTTGTATGTCTGTAAACTAGATCCACTCTTAAAACTGTTTTAGGTAAATTATAGTTCTCCTCAGAATTGTGTGTACTTTCAACATGTTTAAGGGGGATTTATACTTGAAAAACTGATTAATTAAATTTCCCCACCCCTTGTCAGTCTTTTGGCGATTCATTCCCAATGGCTTGAAGTATGGGCATGAAAATTCACCCACATGTCAATCTAGAGATACGAGGAAGATATTGAAACATAAATTATATGAAAAAAATATAATTTCATATTTGCATTTATTTGTACATAATTTTAGTCCATGGAACTGTCAATCGGGCTTAACACAGTTAAGTATAAGGACCCAAATGCAGCGTCAAATTCTTCTACAAGTGTCAAACAATACAACGGTAGTGATATCAGCTCAGTATAAGGCCAATGTTAATTAATTGTTTGTTTCTCGTAACCTTGCTTGTAAAAATACACATGCTGAGTGCGATAATTATTAATTATTAACTTGCAAACCAATTGTACACAAATATGAAGAAAATGAGCAAGTTTTACTCTTGAAAATGTAAATCCCTCATGGATTTTAATTATTCGCCCTCAAAATATAGATGAGGGCTGGTTACGGGAAACGAACCATTAATTATCAGCGGCCTAAAGTCAAATTTACCTAAGAAATGAAATACGGGAATATGAAATGAAAAGTTGATATTGAAAATGATTTGGTTAATGTTTTCACCTGTAGGTGCTTCTTGGAAAATATTGGTCTGGTACTATTGTTTGACACTTACATATCAGCTTGATGCTGCATTTGGGGTTCTAATACAACGGGTAATCGTGATTGACGTTCTCATTGACTAAAATTACGTACAAAATGAATGTAAATTAGAAATTATTTTTTGTCATTTTTCTTCTTTCAATATCTTCCTCGTGTCTAGATAGAAAAGTGTGTGAATTTTCAGACCATACTCCAAGCCATTGGGAAGATATCGCTAAAAGACTGACAAGGAGTGGAACAATTTGATTAATCAGATTTCCAGGTATAAATTCCCCTTAGATGGCTTCATTGTGTCCACTCAACACATGTAGACCATCAACCTCTCCAACAAGGACTCCCTTCTCTCTGTTGGCTTGACACAAATCAAGGTTTATGTTGTCCATCAGCGTTTCACATTCTGTTGTAACCTTGTGTACTCGAAGATGTAGTCAGCAACTGTTTCTGGAACATTGCAGACACTGCAGTCTGCCAAGTCAAGTTCGTGTTCAGCTTAACCTTCCACTCTCTCTCTCTCTGTCGCTGTCTGAGAGTCCTCTAACAGTTCACCCTAACGACAGTTACCTTAGTATCTAATAGGTTGTCTAGGTTTTGGTTGGAGGACTACCACATAAAAACAGTGTATTGTCAGCGACCACAAAGCTACGTGGCTGTCCTTATATCGGTAAAAAATTGTTTATAAATCATTTGGCCATTCTACTTGGGGGGGGGGGAGGGGGGGTCCCTATATATTTTTGCTATCCCTAAGGCTAAAGGGCTGAAACTTACCACACTTGGCTTCCATGATGACGTCACATTGATGTCACTTTCAAAAAAGACATTTTTTGGATGATTTATCGGATATGAAATAATTTGATATGAAACAAAATAGTTTTTACCCACTTTTCCTTGCAAAAAAGCAATAATTTTGAAAATATCACTTTTGTCGTACCCCACATGGCTGCCAATTTGAATTTACCCATGATCCTCTGTTCGGGGGGTCATGCAAATAGGCTCAAAATGATCCCAATATGATATTCTACAAAGGCAGAGAGTTTTTGTCATTCTGGATATAGGAGCAAATAAAAAAATAGATTTTATTTGGCACAATGTATTCTATATGAAATATACATTGAAACAAGCTGATGGGTGAACTGTTAATTCTAAATTTGCATAATAAATAAATATAGCACTGTTCTCTAACTAATTTTTGAAGTATGATCGATCAGCATAAATGAGCTCTCTAATGAAATGGGACTTTCCAGTTGTTGGCACACGTTGCAGGGGTCCAAATAATGCTTATCTTCTTGTTTTGCGATGAAAAGTTAAATAAAAAGGACTTGTCACCTGAGACCAAAAAAAATTAGAAACATTTCAACCCCTGCAACTCACAAGGTATTGTGTACATTAGGCATGTTAGGTACAGATACTAATGATACTACCTGACACTGTATTGTAATATACTTGCAATACTGTAATAATGGGGTTGTCTGATCGATGAGTGACCCTTTTGTGAAACATATTTTATAAGCAATACATTTTTGCTATATAATTGAGATGAGTAGAAGTTAATAAATGACAAGGAAAAAAAAAATCACATGAAACAACAAATGTTTAAGAACATTTCTATACCCTGCGTTGCTAAAACAACTGCAGAACGAAAATAATAAATACACCTGGTATTCAGGGTAGAAGCAAATTTGGGAGCAGGTGGTGATGATAAACGAAATATTAATTTCATTGAGCCTTACCTCGCATATATTCATTAATGAATAATTTTAACATGGTCAGCCCAACTTTGACAAGATCAGTTTCATTCCAAGCCTGCTATGAGCGAATTAATTTCTGTTTTTCTCGCCGAGGTCACAACAGAAGAATGGGTCATTTATTTTGGAAGAATGAAATAAAATCGCTCATAATAATTGGGGTGACCATGAAGGGAAATTATTCTTTGATGAATATATTTGAGGTAAGTGCAGCAGAATGATTGAATGATATTTAAAGAATTTTTTACTGTGATAAGGTACCCCATACAGCATCCATCCTCGCAAGCCAGTGTATCGATCGATCTGTTAGGATCGATACACTGGCTTGGTTAGTCACCCATACGAGTTCTGGATATAAATAGTTCGAGGTGTTTCCTCTAGATCAACCCAATCAGTGAACGCACTAAGCTAGTTGATTAGGCAAATCCGCTGCGAGGTATGAGATGTGACAGAATGGAATTTCAGTGCGGGCCCAACTGCTTTGATGTCAAGGTGAAATCGACATCAGAAGTCAAAGCAAAAACCGCAGGCCTGGGATACTGACATGCTGATTCAAAACAAGCGCGAGGGATGAAATGTACGAGATTGTATAATAGAGGCGTCGACTGAACAACTCATTCGAATCACCAAAAATGTCCAGGTAAACCCTCTGAGAGGATTTAGGATTTACCTGGACTTGTGAAGATGTACAGCATCATGGTCCTCGAAAATATGTTTTTTCGATTATAGAATTCTCTAATCTGTCAGATATTAACCATCGTCTGGGTGAATGGTAAGAGGAATCTCGGACTATCCACGATCTGGATCAAGCGAAGGTGGTGGAAGATATAGTCCGAGACAAGCTTCCTTCCTAGCCCAGCCCTCGGCAAAAATCTTGTGTCCTTAAACTAAGTCACATTTAACATTGTGTTAAAAAATTGCTGAGGTGAACTGATTATGCGACAACATTCCCTCGTCAACTGCCAAATGCCATGGTTAGTCATGATGATTGTAGCATTGCGTCACATACAATAGAGGATTTTTGTCCCTCTGCAAAGCCTAAATTTAACACAGAAGAAAACGGGGGAAAACGTTCAAAGGAATATAGTTCAGCTCCGATTTAACACATACTTTAAACAGATGTAATATCTTTCATCTCTCCAAGTTGTGAAAGTTTATCTCAATTATGAGCCAATATCTATGTCCTTGTGCAGACCCCAGGTCATGGGAAGAATTTCAGGGACTCGGCCCCTCAGACAGCTTGTCGTAATAGGTGACTAACTGGGGCACCTTTCAGGACCTGGGTGTAAAATGGAATAGGACCCTACCTGTTTGGTTCCGAGTGTGAAGAACAACAGGACCCAAATATTCTGAAAGGTGGTGTATCAGAATTACTGGGGGACTCTTGCACTCATTAGGGTTAATTTCACTAGACCAACGCAAGTCTGTTAAAAGTCATGTATTTATTCGACAACACTTCTGTGACCATGCCACTGTGTTACAATCTGTCAAATTTGCATCGAGACTGTTCAAGACTTGGTAAAACTTTCCTCGCGAATGCAGTCCTCAGTGGTTACTTCTCACGTAATCCGATCACCTGAAGAACAAACCAAATGACTTCTGGATTAGAGGAATATAAAGTTCACACGCGAAACTAATCACATTATTTACAATAATCAGTGAATGCAGAAAAATGTGCGGTCAATAGGACAACTAATCTCAGTATTTATAATGATCAGTGAATGCAGCGAAATTTAAGGTCAATGGAACTGTCCCAACATTCCAATACACCGGGAGGGTGGAGGTCGCTGCAATCACACCTAGTTCTAATGTCATTGAAACACATTAAATCTTTCAATTATCTCAGATTATGCTCTCCATTACACTAAAGTCTCTTCACTGGTATTGTCCTAATCTATTTGTTGTGAATCGTAATCCACAGGTACCAGTAGAGCAAGTCGTTGAGCACTTCGCGTCACAATCGTGTCTTTGGCTCCACTGTATTGTTGAACTTTCTCACCAACTTTGTAGTTTTTGTAGGCGAGAGTAACCTGGCGCACTTTCCCGTCTCCGCCTGGAAAGACATCTTTCACAAGACCCAAGCGGTATTCTCCACGAAGAATGTTTTTGTCAGCCACGATGACGACATCTCCAGGTCTTAGATTGCGGTGAGAAGTAGACCACTTCTGTCTCACCACCAGAGTGGGGGCGTATAGTTCCACCCACTTCTTCCAGAAATGATCAGCGATGGTTTGTACCAAGTGGTATCTGGTACTGTCAGAGCTATGAGGTTGCCATCCTCCTGGATTTTTAGCAGTTGCACGCCCAAGTAGAAGACTGTTAGGTGTGAGTACATTTATATCGGAGTCTTCACTTGGGTGGACTCCAATGGGTCGTTCATTGAGAAGGTTAGCTACTTCAGTGCATACTGTAAGGAACTCCGGCACAGAAAGACGCTGGTTGTGTACAGCAAAGTTGATTGCTCTTTTAGCACTCTTCACTAGCGATTCAACAGCACCTTGGCGCCATGGGCTATCTGCCGGTCCAAAGATCCAACTTAGTCCCTTCTCTGTGGTATTTCTCTGCAGCATGTCCTTGTCAACGTTTTCCCATGCTTCCTTCAACTCACGTTCCGCCCCAACTAGCTGTGAGCCAGGGTCACTGTATATCACTTCTGGCCAACCACGAATACTCGCAAATCTACTGAGCGCCATCAAGAATGAGCTTGTGTCATATCCAAAAACTGCTTCAATATGTACAGCCCTCATGGTGAGATCAGTGAAGATAACACCGTATGCCTTGCCAGTCGTTCGTTTTTGTACTTCTCCACGAACAGGATATGGTCCGAACAGATCAAGCATGATGTGATTGAATGGCACAGAAGGTTTCAAACGGGCCTCAGGTAGCAGACCCATTTCCTGCTGCAACAGGATTGGTTCCCTCAGTTTACACAACTGACAGTTCTGTTTCACTTTCTTAGCTAATTTGTCATCATGAGGTACCCAGAAGTACTGTCGAAATCTTGCAAGTGTTGCTTCACGTCCTCTGTGTCCTGCTCGATGTGCTCGTTCCATGAACAGACGGGTCCCATGATGTCTTGCTGGAAGAAGCTTCTGGAGTTCTGAGTCAGAAGTCATGTCATTGTATTTCTGCATGCGCTGTCCAACTACCCATATGCCATTTGGACCCTTCACAGGGGTCAGTCTAGCATACTGACCTCCTTTGCCAGCTTTTCCACTACCTTTCTCTAATTCATCTTGGATAGTGCTTTGTATGTCCTTGACAACATAGTCTTCTGCTTCACGTAGCTGCTGAGGGGTTACTAGACTACTGTGCGCACCTCGGAATGATTTGTTCTTTGCTATGTTGCGTAGCCTTGCGATTACCCAAATGACTCTGTCAATAGAACCATACCGTTTGTAGTCGATCAGGTGGAAAGCAGCTTCTGTTGCCGCTGTGGCACAGACCCTTTTCTCTCCAGGTAAGGGATCTTCCTTTTGAAGACCTAGCTTCAGACTCCATAGTTCAACGGGTTTGTATAGAATGGATGGGCCATTCCACCACTCTGTGTCAGCTCCCAGTTGCATAGGAGTACGGCCTCTGGTAAGCCAGTCTGCAACATTTTGATCACCAGATATCCATGCCCAGCTGGACATGTCACCATTAGTTGCGGCTTGAATCTCTCCAATTCTGACTCCTTCATACACTTTGAATCTTGTACTGGTCTTGTTAATCATGTTCAGAACAGTCTCAGAATCGACGAGATGAATAACTTCATCAAAGTCAAACCTCATTTCCTTCTGAATGATAACACGAGCTCTCTTGGACAGCACAGCCGCATTTAGCTCCATTTGTGGAGTAGAGACCTTGTTGAGAGGAGCGATTCTACTTTTGGCCATGATGAGTCTACACCAATAGTCTCCTCCTTCCAGTCTCCACCTGATGTAAGCAGCAAATCCATATGCTAGATCACTGCCATCACTCAGAATGATCAGTTGTGGTGTCCCTACAGCATCAGGTGGATGTAGACAGCGCTGAAGCTCCAGTTGCTCCAATTCAAACATGATGGTGAAAAAATGCATCCATTTGGTGCGCAAATCTAATGGAAGTTGATCATCCCATTGCAACTTGCGCGCCCAGGTTTCTCGGAGATACACTTTAGCGAGGAGTGTAAAGGGACATACCAGACCCAATGGATCATAGATTGTCATGACTTGTTCTAGCACAATGCGTCTTGTCAGGATATCAGGAATGGAATGTGGAATGTCTGATTTCATCAGATTTGGACCTGTGCGCTGTGCCTTTTTCTTCTTCGAGAAGTTGAGTGTTACTTTGAACACCATGCAGTCTTCTACCGGTTTCCATCCCATGCCTAAGACTCTAACATTGTCACCGTCTCCTTTCAACAGCATTTTGGCATTCTCAGTCGTCGGCTGCACAACTGCACAATCGTCAAGTTGGCCTTCTGTTCTGGCAGTTGACTCCCCACTGAGCTGCCAGCATTTCAATTTGAAACCACCCTTTTCAAGCATATCCTCTGTGTCTCGGGATACCTGAAGAGCCTCGGTTTTACTTTCAAATGAATCAATCAGATCATCCACGTAGCTAGATTTTCTCAGAAGTTGTGCTGCTCTTGGACTGTCTTGTTTGAACAAGTCTGCAGTTTTGTAGATTGCTTCTGTGCTGATGGCAGGGGCAGGTGTGTCACCCATGTTGACACGTTCGATCACATACACATCTGGCTTCCGATCCTGCTCTAAGTTTCGCCACAGAAAGCGATGACAGTGTTGCTCGAGCAACTCCAGATGAACAGAGTTGAACATCTTCTTAATGTCTTCAACAACTGCAATTAGTTCCTCTCTCCATCTCAACAATAGACCAATGAGATTGTTCAGATAGCAGTCTGGACCTTTGGCAAGGCAACTGTTCAATGAAACTCCATGGGAGACTTGGCTGGAATTGAACACTATCCGAACGGGTGTAGAATGTGAACGTGGATTTAACACTGCAAGGTGACTTATGTAGAATTTTGGTCCTGTCCAGCCTTCGATCTCTTCTGGTGACAATTTCCGTGCTACACCCCGGTCCAACATATCCTGGATTTGTGACTCATAAGTGTCAGCCCACTGTAAGTCCTTCTTCAGTGTACGTTCAGTGTTCATCAAAGTTCCAAATGCAGCACTATAATTGTCAGGCAGAGTATTTGGATCTACCAACCATGGGTAACTGGTAATCCAGCACTTGTTTGTCTCATCATACTTCAAATTGTCCTGAATCATTCGCAGTTCCTGTTCTTCCTTGAAGGAGTATGTGTGTCCGATGGTGGGACATTTGCCACAACGACACCCACCACAACGAGGTGTTGTTTCTGTTGCTAGTTCTTCACCCTTTATGAATGAATTCACCTGTTCTTCCACATTCTTATTGCTGAAAGAGTTTGTGGCATTCACAACGGAAGGAACACTATCAATAGATGGCGAACTGTCACTAGATATTTGTGTCAGTGTTGGCTCAACAGTTGGTGAGCAGTGAGCAACCGATTTCCGTACCACTGGACAGTGACTTGGTGTCGAGAACTCTGGGTGTGAACTCAGCAGAGCACACGATGAATTGAATGATTCAAATCTTTGGTGCGTATCATGCACTGTCCTAGCCAAGTTGCTATCCAATATAGTTTCTTCTTTGAGATCTGAATGGGTTCCCTGAAGACAGATGCCCAACTCACCCTGCATAATGCTTAGGTTAGCACCAGCTCTAGCTAGCTCATTCTTTGGATGCAAACCGAAATTGTCACATCCCAGTAAGATATCCACTGTGCTGGATTGTCGTTGTAGGACATTTGTATCATAGTCTGGAAAAAGTTTGCTTAGAACATGAGCATCCAGTTTACTGACTGGACCTGTGATCCTGTTCATGCCGAAAGCAACGACTTTCACTTTTCTACCACTGTGTGTTTGCAAGTTCACCTCATACTGACGTGTATCATAGGTTTTCTGTACATTACCCATTGTGGTAACATCTAACATGATACGGTTTAACCTCTTCGCTTGCAGACGATCAGCAGCTTGGTGAGTGATGTAGGATGTGTTGGATCCTCCATCACAGAAGACCACAGCCTTCTTTCCTGTTCCACATACAACTGCTTGCTGTATGGGGTACAAGGCTAATTGTGTACCATCTGCAATTCGAGTTTCACTTGCAGATTTCACATGAGTTGCAGTATCAGCTGCTTCTTCCTCGTGTACTTTCACTTTGCACAGTATAGGATGATGTCCAGTCTTGAAACACACTGAACATGGTCGGCCATTCGGACACTTTTCCTTTCGATGGTCTCCAAAGCATATGAAACAAGCATTTACTTGCTTTAGTGCCTCATATTTGCCTTCCTTACCACCAACAGGCAGCTTCTTGAACTCGTTACATTCCTCTGTGACATGTTTAATGCCATCCCTCTGATGAGCTGGGAATGCACATGGATAGAATTTCCTGGGCGAAGCTTTGGTTTTGTCTCGGTCACGCCATTTACCATCACCCTGGTGTGTATGTGCTGTGCGGCCACGCTCCTTATCTTTGCCACCTTCATAGCGATCTTGTCTCCTCTTAGGCTGTGCTTCAGCTAATCTAGCTACAGCCTCTCTTTCACGATTTAAGAATGCCATGAATGGAGTAAACGGTTTTATCTTGCCATCAGGTGGCAAATCGTGGAATTTCCTGATCCACTCAAATCTCACATGGTTGGGTAGTACAGCAGTTATCTGATCTACATCTCTCATGGTCAGAGTGTTCAACTGACCCAGTTCATCAAGCTGACTGTATGTGGACTCGACTTCGTCAATCAAGTCAACCAATGATCGATAGTCATCATCCTTCACCAATTTCAGTTTATGAAGGCTATCCAGAGCAGCTTGTATACTCGCACTAGTGTCATCATAATAAGCCTCAAGCTTCTGCCACATTAGATCATATGCCTCTGGTTTAGTAACATAAACAGACTTGATCCTTTGTGCAGCTTCATCTTTAACTGAGCGCTTCAGTTCATAAGCCAAGGTTGTCTTGTTGCCATAGGCCCGCTCCGCCAACTCCTTCCACACAGCCTTGAATTCGGGCCAATCCTTTCGTTGTCCGGAAAAGATTGGCAAGGATATCCTTTTCAACTTGATTTCACTAACCATATCATTGGAGTGAATCCCTGTATTGTTGTGTGGTGGTTGGTACCCTGTTTGCCAATCATCCATTGCAAACCTTGGATTGGTGAATGCAGAACTCGTTCGATATGTAGGTGCAGGACCTGGATACCTTGGAACATCATTGATGCCACTTCCTGCTGAACCAACTGTACTTGTGTAATGTGGATTCATTGGTGGTCTGTTCATTGGGTGGTATGTGGAACCTAAACCAGGTCCCCAAAATCCTGTAGAACTGAGTATACTACCAGGAATACTGCTCACGGGAACAGTACTTTCTGACCTTGAGAAAGTTGCTGTCCTGGCAGTAGCTGTTTGCGGAGCACTAGTTGCTGTTGCGGAGATTACACTCTGTCGTTTGAGTAAAAGATTAATCTCTCTTTTCCTGCCATCAACTGCGCTACTGAGATCGTCTATCTCATCATGTTCACCCTGTACCTGATCAGGCCCCAGAAGAACTTGCAGTTCAGATAACATATCATACACACTGTTGAGCATTGGGCCAAGTTCATCTCTATCCAGCTGCAAGGAATGTATATCAGGCTCCAGATTTGCCAGATTATCATCTATCTGATCCAACAGTGTTCTAACTCGCTTCACATTCCGCTTTATCGCTGCGCGAATAGGTGTAGCCTTTGTGCTGTTAGTCAACTGCAGATCATATTCCTTCGCATCTATGAATCGTGCCCTAGCCTCCTCATATGTTTTGGAAACGGATTCCCTGTACTGCTCGATTGTCTCCCCATTGACTGTACGGTGCTGAGCCATATCTTCTGAGGACACACATAACTCATATTCCTCGTCAACACTGACGAAGTCACTGTATGCTTTCTCGAGTTCAGTCATAAGAGTTCTGAGTATTTCCATATCAGAACCTCTGTGAGCCGAAGAAATCAACCGCCTGGCTGAAAGCGTCACAGTTTGCTTAGCCTTGCTACGGTTCTGTTTCTGTGTCTCTACGTTAGCCATGGTGTTATGTATCATTCAGAATCTGTCTTCGAATAGCTGCTTCTAGTCACGGCTGGCACAACTACTTTCAACTACTCCTTCACAGTTTGCTGAATATCTTAACACAGGTTGTAGTCGACACAAATCACTTGGCTTGGTTAACCCATTGGTTGAAAGTTTTACTGTATCGGAATTACTGGGGGACTCTTGCACTCATTAGGGTTAATTTCACTAGACCAACGCAAGTCTGTTAAAAGTCATGTATTTATTCGACAACACTTCTGTGACCATGCCACTGTGTTACAATCTGTCAAATTTGCATCGAGACTGTTCAAGACTTGGTAAAACTTTCCTCGCGAATGCAGTCCTCAGACTCAGTGGTTACTTCTTACACGTAATCCGATCACCTGAAGAACAAACCAAATGACTTCTGGATTAGAGGAATATAAAGTTCACACGCGAAACTAATCACATTATTTACAATAATCAGTGAATGCAGAAAAATGTGCGGTCAATAGGACAACTAATCTCAGTATTTATAATGATCAGTGAATGCAGCGAAATTTAAGGTCAATGGAACTGTCCCAACATTCCAATACAGGTGGTTTGAAGCCATGATATATGATACTCACACTAAAATACAGCCTGACAACTTGATATTGAGCCACATTACGTGGAATACTATTGGTTTCGGCATGTTTACTCACTTGGACACCCAAACTCACGAGGTCCTTTATCCAATCAGCATGACACCACTGAACCGGCATAGGTTCGAGCCCAGCTGGTCCATGTGTGAAAGTTTGTCAGTTACTTGCCGATGGGCGGTGGTTCTCTCTGGGTACTCTGGCTTCCTCTACCAACAAAACTGACTGTCACCATATGAGTGAAACAAACTTGAGTGTGACATTAAAGGTTATACAAAATGGTCTCAAAATCTGCTACTTTTTTGTGCTAAATTGTTGTAGAGGTGATTATATAGACTTGTTTTACATTTTTGTATGTTTTCAAACTGCCCAAGGTTGGAAATAGCAGCGGTAAAGTGCGACAATTTCATGCCCCTTTCAAAACGGCGAAAGCTGTGACCGCTTGACCTCTGACGTCACAACCTGATTACGATCTCGCTCAAATGCCTGTTGTGACTTCAAAATGTCAGCGGCATCATGCTAGAACTCCCACAGTTGGGTGAATCTTTCGTAACAACGCCCGACGTCATAGACTATGACGTTTAGGGCGCAATCGTAATCAGGTTGTGACGTCATGCACCAGAGGTCACGGCCCCAATACGTTTTCCCCCACATGTGTGCTATTCGTGTCATAAAACCCACTTCGACGAGAAAAAATACTAATTTGTTGTTTGGAACACTACTGGGTATATTTTAATGCAAAGTAGTATAGAGTCATTTGGTATAACCTTTAAGCCAAATCCTCCCCCATCCAATCACCATGCCCTAATACCCAGGTGCTAAACAGATTCCATATACATTAGAAACAAAGATTGACTTAATACACATCAATTTTGCATCTGAAATGAACAGACCCACAAACTTGATCAGCCCATGATATTTTTGTCATGTTGGTAGCTGCGGTACACAAACTAATCATACATGTAGCGGAAAGCCATTCGTAAGACTGGTTTTCACCCCTCAACCAAAATTGGCCTTAGGGTAATTGTTGTCAACATGTATGGCTGTCATCTGTTATGTCCGTCTGTCTCCATTTTCTCGTTACCATCACATTTCAAGAATGACTGTGCCTAGGAGAACTAAACTTATAACACTTGTCCATGTGGTCAAGAAGCAGAACTGAAGCCTTTTGAACATCCGTGAGATTGACCCATATTTACCAGGTCACCAGGTCAAACTGGGTCAATTTATCATGAATTGCTTGTTTACACCATATCTCAAGAATGGCTTTGCCTATGAGCACCAAACTTACTTGACAAATGGATGTGGTCTTGCGGGCCTTGCTTTTCATAAAAATTAATGGAAATCCAAACAGATTCTGGCAGTTGAACTTAGCGAAAATCAGTGGGAATCCAAAGCCATCATATGTATACATATTGCTAAAATTTTACAAGGATCAGATGGATTCCCTTGAATTATTTTGCTGGAGATCCGAGTGCTGACAGAAATCGGATTCCCGAGGAAAGCAACTCCTGTCTTGGAGCAAAAGCCTATCAAAAATCACTGAGATTGACAGATTTTTCTGGGTCAAAACGTCCATTCGTCAATAGCTGCTTAATGCCATCATAATTCCTCGTGTTTCAAGTATGATCAGAACTTGGCTAAGACACACATCTGGTCAGGGTCATTTTTCAGGTCGCCAGGTCAAACTCTCAATTTGTTACCAAATGATGATCTGAAGAACCACTGTTTTAGAACACCTAACTTACACCACATATCTACGTGTACGTGCAGAAGCATTTGAAAAATGTGTAAGATTGACCTATATTTTTCTGGGTCATTGTGTTGAAGTTAGTAACCAATGACATATTCACAATATCGCAAGAATGACAAGGGCTCGGCTTACTAAACTTGCATCAGATCTACATCTGCTCATGAACTAGAGCCAAAGCTAGCATTGCGATATTATCATCAAAGAGCAAAGCTTTACATCACATTTATGCATCTGGTCACAGAAAAGAAGCCTATCGAATTTTTTCTGGGTCACCAAGACAAATTTCAATTTGTCACTCAATGGCTTGTTGCCACCAATTGTTCCTTTACCAGGACCCTATTGAAGTACTCTCAAGGCTGAGAGGTTGTTTGAGGGGTTCGGTACTTTGCACTGTTCATGTGGAATGCTATCGAGTATTGGCATGTGCAAGGAGCCAAGAGACACAAATTTCCTCAGCTGAATCAGCAGGAGAACAAGGACTGTTGCTGAGGCCGCTGATAATTAATGGTTCGTTTCCCGTAACCACCCCTCATCTATATTTTGAAGGCAAATAATTAAAATCATTGAGGGATTTACATTTTCATTCACAAACGCATCTTCCTACACAACAATTTCCCCTTTTTTTCAGATTTTCAGCTTGATTGACCTTAGCTTTGACTTCAGAATTAATATGTGTTTCCTATCTGGTCTATTTTATCATAATCCACATCCCTGAATTGAAGTTATGGCGAGGACACGATTTTTCATTCAGTAAAACTTGCTCATTTTCTTCATATTTGTATACACTTGGTTTGCAAGTTAATAATTATCACACTCGGCATGTGTATTTTTACAAGCAAGGTTACGAGAAACAAACAATTAACACTGGCCTGAATATGGGGTGTATCCATGTATATAGAGTGTATCCATATATCAACGGATCAGAATAAACTCAGGCCAAAGTAATCCACGTGTTATATGAAACTTCCTCATGTATAAGGAAATGGTATACACACTGTGTATAAATAAGCCTATTCTATTGAAGTGATGAGCAGTCACATGTATGAATGAAATTAGATGCCACCCTCAAGGTGCTCAAGTACATGAGATACCAGTGCATTTTATCTTAATTGTCAATGTGCAAGTTGATGAGAACCCTTACAAGTTTTCTATAGTACCCAATTGGTTTTCAAATCATTCTCTCTTGGTGAATGTGACATTGCTAGACTGGTGTTATCATAGGGTAGATCACAGGGCACAACCTCTGTTTGGTGCCGCAACATATTTTTAGGAGGAAAATGACCCAAATTTAGAGGAAATATTGGAAGTTCCCTTATTCTTCCAAATTATAAATAATTATATCTGGCTATCCACAAATAAAAACCTGTTAAGTGTGTTAAACTTTCGTAAAATGAGCTGTTCAATAACATTTGATCGTATGATCACCATACAATTATCTTTTTCATTGTTTGCAGTACTGGGCAGTGAGAGGCAAAGCATGTGTGAAGCCAGAAATGAGTGCGCTTATAAGCCTTTATATTTCGGTGTAGTTCTATAAAAACTTCAAGGTAAGTACATATACACTGATGGTTGTAATTGTATACTAATTCGGGCACACCCTCTATTCAGTGCGGCAAATTTTTTAGGCGGGGAAATGTGCCCAAACTAGGGAAAATTCTGGCAAAATAGGTAGGCTTTGAGTGAAATATGTGGCTTAATTGATGAACATAACTGAATATTGATTTTCAAGGAAAGAAAAATATTTGATATTTTTTAATGCTCTCTAATTTGGGCATAATCTATCTAACACCCTGATTAGGATGTAATTGTTCACCTTGCCGCAAACAACCTTGTGTTTTGATCAAATATGCTTGATTATACTCTTGGCATGCAGTCTCATCATTTGTTAAACTCTTGGCTTGCAGTCTCGTCAGTTTGCCTTCATTGCTTGAGGCCAATCAGTGTTTAAATTAGCAGTAAATTTGTCATTACTCGCAATCTGTGTTACCTGCAGGGACCTGCATATCAACGCCTAGTTTATATTTTAATTAACATGTTTAATATAACACCGAAAGACATAGAGTCGGTTTCTTGTAATTTGGGTGCATTCGAAAAGAATATACATGTACATGTGTGTGGCCTATATAAGATGGAGAATTCATATTTTAGCATTCAATTAGGGAGAGAGCATGTGTCGTGATAGTCAAAGTAAGTCTGTGCTGTTAGTAATTCATGCATCATTCAAAATACTCTCACTCAAAATAACTTTCTCAGCAACAGTTTTACAATATTGGTTTGGTTTGATTAGTACCAATAATACCGTAACACATCATCATCTTAGAATAAAAACCGAAATTTAAGTACAGAAGTTATCCAGAAACAAAGCCTTTCTTGAGAACTTCTAGAAAAGAAAAATTCCAATTATTTGATATAATAATCCTTCTAATACATGTAATTCAATCCCCCTATCAAAATTCAATCTCCCTCAAATTTTGGGATAAAATTAAATCGACCGTTCTAATAAATTTGATCACTCTTCAAAATCATTGAAATAACAAAAAAATTATGGTAGATATGCATGATTTTGAAACATTTTTTTCAACTTCTTGTTGTAATAACTTTGATCACCCCTTATTTTATAGTAGAAATTTCCACTTCCTTATTGACTTATTTCACTTCCTATTGAGGTTAGGGGGTTTAGCATAAGGTATCACATAAAATAAACTGAAAACTTCAGACTTCCCACACTTGCACATGTCTTAAATCAAGATTTTATTTTCTCTACAGGTGGAAGGGGAAGACACGTTAAGCGACGAAATTATGTCGGCGCTGGCTATATTCAGCTGCCGGCCGAATTCACATCCATTCCAGGAGAGGCACATGCCTCTCCATGAACCAATCAAAATCGGGCGCTCAGTGGCCCGCGCCCGACCGGCGCCAAACAATGGCGTCTTTGATTGCAAAGTTCTCTCTCGGAACCATGCCATGACGTGGTATGAAAATGGAAAGGTAGGTCACTTGTGTTATTCAGGCCTTGCATTTTATGGGACTGATTCACGTTTGAACAATATGACCTATCTGCCATAGCAAAATGTCTGTTGTCATGTTGCATGGATTTGCCTGCCAAAAACATGTAACTTAACCCCATAATGAATGGCAGATGAATCATTTGTTCTGTTCTTTATTTCAGAATGAAAAGCAGGGTTCCTACACTACCATCATGACCATGAACAATTTGAAAAGACTTTAGAATCACAATTTAGAATTCAAGGCCTTGAAAAGCCTCGAAAAATAGAAAATTGTGCTGACGACCTTGAAAACACTGTGAAAATGGGAATTCCTGTCCATTGTCAAGTTGTAAAATTAATGGGAATTCATGTCCATTGTCAAGTTGTAGAATGGGAACTCCTGTCCATTGTCAAGTTGTGCAATGAGAATTCTTGTCCATTGTCAAGTTGTAGAATGGGAATTCCTGTCCATTGTCAAGTTGTAAAATGAGAATTCATGTCCATTGTCAAGTTGTACAATGGGAATTCCTGTCCATTGTCAAGTTGTACAATGGGAATTCCTGTCCATTGTCAAGTTGTACAATGGGAATTCCTGTCCATTGTCAAGTTGTACAATGGGAATTCCTGTCCATTGTCAAGTTGTACAATGGGAATTCCTGTCCATTGTCAAGTTGTACAATGAGAATTCTTGTCCATTGTCAAGTTGTACAATGAGAATTCTTGTCCATTGTCAAGTTGTAAAATGAGAATTCTTGTCCATTGTCAAGTTGTAAAATGAGAATTCATGTCCATTGTCAAGTTGTACAATGGGAATTCCTGTCCATTGTCAAGTTGTACAATGAGAATTCTTGTCCATTGTCAAGTTGTAAAATGAGAATTCATGTCCATTGTCAAGTTGTACAATGGGAATTCCTGTCCATTGTCAAGTTGTACAATGGGAATTCCTGTCCATTGTCAAGTTGTACAATGGGAATTCCTGTCCATTGTCAAGTTGTACAATGGGAATTCCTGTCCATTGTCAAGTTGTACATGTAGCTCAAACTTGTACTTTCCTTTGCCGTCAGATGACAAATTAACTCCATGCTAGCGATATAGTTTTAATAATCCAAAAAGAATTTCCAAGTCTATTCTGAAGACAATGTATGAACAATATATATGTTTACAGGACATTCACACTCTTGTTTAGGTAAAACAAATCAAGAAACTGTATGGCTCCAATGACAGTCACACTGGAAGTATAGGCCTTGAAAACAGGAACTATTACCTTGAAAAGACCTTGCAATGGCATTGAAAATTGGAATCTTCAGGTGTATGAACCCTGAAAAATTTGCTCCTATGAGAGAGATTACTCTCGCTCTCAACCAGTGTGACAACTGTTTCCTCCATCACTCTCTTGGAAGCTGGAAATTGAATGGAACAATTGACATAACACAATCCAAGAGAGTGGTAAATCGCTTGAGATCGCAGATTTTATTTAAACACTGCGGATAAACTGAGAGTCTTTTTTCTGGTCATTCTCCTAAATGAGAGTGTCGCCTCATTGTACCACAACAGAGGTACACAATATTGTAAGGTGTAGTGGACGGTTTCGTAAGTCGAGTGTCCAACTGGTTTATTCTGGTGTGAAATATTGGATGCATTTGTCATCTCCTTTTTTGAAACAGTTTACCATGGGCAACAGATTAATGATTCTTATTTTCAGCATTATCATTCTCAGGCAGAATTAGCTAAGTGCCCCTATTTTACAACTCCTGCAATCAAAGTTGAACATGGACTTGTTAACTTGTGCATTGTCTTACACATAATGATCATGTGCCCAGAAACCAGAAGTTAAAATAAATTGCTTGTATACATGTATGTGAAATTAACGTGCAAGAATTTCACACCTTTTATCCGCAGTGTTTAACATTTGAAAGTGAAATACAGATGTCAAAACTCGGTTACCTTGAAGTTGTCAAATTTTTTCTAACTTGCCAACTATGAGCATGAGTTTGTTGACATGGTGTAAACAAGTCAGTAATGTCATATGGTCATGTTTTGTGATCTGTTCAGCTAGCCACATATAAACAATCCATATGAAATATTTGTCAACTTGACAGATTGACCCGTCACACTAGTGAATTTCAGATTTCAGAAGATGAAAACATTTGCCATTAATTTACAGAAAAATCCATTCTCACTAGAGATTATGAAATCAACATTCTCCATTATTTATGTGCCTAAAGTTGTCATGCAGTAGTCCTTGTTCATTTTTTACTGTTTGTCTCTGTATACATGTATAATTGTGTGTCTTTGATAGATCCTGATAGATCTGTTATCACAATATCTTGGAAGATTAAAACTAGGCTGTCTATCTGCATATCACACGAGAAGCTGGTCTTTTAACAGAGGCGAATTGATGACTTGACAGTGACCTATTTTTTCTAGGTCAAAATCATAGGGACTCTGAATGCTGAGATGCTTCTTGAAGAACTATAGCTAGCCTTTCTATAATTCACACCACCGAAACTTTTACTAGTTACGGACCAGTACAATATAATTGATGACTACATCATCCATTTCTCAAGGTCAAATTATAAGTTAAAAGAGATGATATCTAGCTGTTTCAAATTTACATCACATATGCATGTGGTTATGTACCAGAGCCCTATTGAAGTTAAGTGATTCTGACCAAATTCAGCCACAGATTGTATTAGGCAAAACATGTTTCCGTAAGTTTTGAAGAAATGTCTTGCAAAAACTTCTAGAAGGTGAAGATAGTGTCACCTTAACTAGAAAACTTTCCAACTTGATAGCTTCTAATATTCTGTTGGGGTTTTTTGGGGTTTTTTTTTTTCCATTTGATCTGTTATCTATTGTAAGAGAAAATCAGTCTGAGAAATTTGTTCAGGCATAACCGTCATTGTGAAACAAGAGTAAAACTTGGGATTATTTGTATGTTGCTGTACAATTGTACTAGACCAGCAAAAGCATTCTTTAAATCTCCTGTTATTTGTCGTCCATCATGATACATGTAGTGTAGACATCTCCCCATACTCTTGACCCTCAAAAGTAGTGTCAGGTTAGGCTTCCTGGTGTAGATGTAAGGTATTTAAAGCACTGGAGGTCTTATCTGGGTTATGTGTTTATCTGTGATGATTCACTCTGATGTAATGATAGTAGGTTGTTCACATGAACATGTTATAAAGGTTACATGTACATAGACCCACAGGCATTTGAAAATGCTCATATAGTTTAACCATAGTGCAAACTCGCATCTCGAAATAAGGTTCATTAAAGGAATAGACAACATTTGGCAAACGTAAACTGCGACTGAAAGAACAATCCAAACTGTGCCCAAAAATATTTTTTTCCTCTTTTTGAGATTCTTTCTAACGAAGAAAAATACTCCCAAACATTGGGAAAATAACCAGATGTGTTGAATGAAGGGAGCCGCCATCTTTATGGTTTAACCAATGAGCAGCCGAGTGATGTTCACGTGACAACTAGCTCATGACGTCAATGGGCCAGAGAGCAAACATGGCAGCAAGTGATTTTCAACTTTTTCCAAGTATCCGACGCCTTGCATTTCCTGGAGTTTTAACCTGACTGATGACAATGGCTGGCTGGGCGAAACCATGCTTTCATCTACGCTGTTCACTGCTGCTTGGGGGCAGTGTCGAGGGATACAAGAAGTGTCAGGTGTGTTCGAGCCCATTGAAGACGATCTACCGTAGAAATCGGTCGAGGATGTACAATGTATATACCGTAGAAGCCGGCCGGGTCGCGGATTTCGTTTAGTCGGCTCTGTTGTGAGATGTCCTGTTAGGAAACGATCAGACGAGCACATGTGCAAGTGCTGACATTAGCTGACAAGGATTTATTCCATAAACTTTCTCAGGTAAATTTTCTCGCACGCTAGATATTTGGGTGGGTGTTTAACGGCCGTGTCATGCTGAACAGTTTCTTTCGGTAACAGTTCAACGGTGAGAAAAATCTCCGGACAATCTTTTCCCGGAGAAATGAGCCTCCAGCTGAGGCAGATTTAGTTTCGTTTTCTGGCTGAGTGCCGGTCTTTGTTGAGGCTCGATTCTTTGAATTGGTAACACAGAAATCAGAATTATTCCCAATTTCGGTTACATTAAACAATCTCAGTGAGTTACTGCCGAATTATGTTGACGCATGTTGGCGTATAGTGATCAGCTGAAAAGTATTAGCCTATAACGAAAGCATATTTTATCAGACAACTCGATGCTGTGGGTTTTTTTGACACTTAGACAGTCTAGACGACAGATCAACCCCGATTTCTCAACAAGGATAAGATCATTGTTATTGTACAAACATTAGCCAGTATTTACAGGGTACAGAATACAAGAATGTATAGCCACACCTGCTGGCCTATTGGGCTGCGATTATTCCAGTGCATGGCAAACTGTGTTTCCTCCCAGTTCACTGCAGTGCTCTGCGGCCCAGTGACGTCACTAAACTTGCCGTAATGGCGGCGCCCTTACAAGCCACAGAATTTATCATTGACGGCTTCTTATTCGGTTGGGAAAAATTGCAAAATTGAAATAAAAATCGTTTTGGACACTCCTGGAATTGTTCTTTCATTTGCAATATACGCTTATCAAAGGTTGTCTATTCCTTTAAGCTCAATAGTTTGTTTATCATCACCGCCTGCCCCTGATATTTCTGCTGCTCAAACATTTTAACAATTTTCTGGTAGGTCTAAAACAACATGAAAAGTCGAAATTCCAGTTAGAGTTCAGATCCTACTTTTGCCACATAGTCCACTTATCTGCATCTATTGGCCAGCACTGTGATGAGTATTCATGCTAGATCATACCGTGACAGGGTTCCATTCCCCAGAGCTTTCTGAACAATGGAACAATGAAAAGGAGAACATTTGACAAAGAGCCCTGTGGGATGTCGCTGTGCACACCCTAGACCGACAATGATTTTTAGGTGTACCATAGCTCTCGCACACCTACAGCATGCATGTCTAAATTCGAAATGAGGTACGCAAAATTTCTCACTTCTGAAATGCCAAAGAAGTCCAGTCTCTATCAGCATCATGGGAATCACAGATGCTTGTAGTAAGTTAACCACGCTTGATTGTTCGTGCTCAGATACACACCTCCTGTGTCTCATCGGGTTTACCCCATTGTTGTAGCTCTTCTGTGACAAAAGGTGGAAAAGATGTGCAACATGGAGAACCAGGCTGTTTGATTGACTAAATTGGCAAACAGATACCCTATCAACAACCAATAGTAATTGCGCAGATAGGTGGCGTATCTATCGCCAACCTCATCCTTTCCCTTGGAACAAGTGATTGTGAAGTGAATGAATGAAGTGATATCGGTTTAGACAAAATGTTCTTTGAATTTGACATTGCCGTTGTCTAAGAGAGCATTCTGTTCCACTTTCGAAAACTAAACACTCAAATATGGAAGTCGGTCGAACAGTCAATGTCACACATTTAGGAAATGTAGTCTGCTCGGTGTCGGATGTGTGCCAAACATGATTATTGCATGAGACAAGCTGAACCAATGCTTCCATTTTCCAATAATTTTCTGGAATGGTTACATGACCTAAAAAACGACTCTCTTTAGAAATTTGAGATGAACATATTTGTAGCTCCTCTAATAACTTCCCTAAGTAAGTTTAGGCATGATGTTTTTAGCTCCTCTCCTATTTTCAAAAATTAGTGTCTGCCCAGGTCATGGAAAGAATTAAAGACCTCAGCTTCTCAGAGAGCATGTCCTGAGAGGCGACTAACTGGCATGAAAAAGAAAATATCCAAATATCATATAACTGAAATATTGCGAGATTAAATCATATTCACTCATCATTCAAAAAAAGTAAGTGAGATATCGGCTATGCTCGTTGATTTTTCTTTTTTCAAGGAACCATCTTTGTCAGATCACATATATTCCAGTTTCACCTTGGCAGTCGTTGATGTTTCTGCGTGAAAATGGTATGCAGAATCATTTTCTGGGAAAGTTCTGCATACTTCGAAAATGAAATCAGTTTGAAATAAAAAATAAAAATAAAATCCTGTGTGAAAATCAAAGTGAAACTATACAATCCAGTAGCTTATCAGCTGAAGTCACAGATGAGTGACTTCTTGCTCTTTGTTCTCTGAATAATGTGCAACTGAGGCATTGGAGGTGATCAAATAGACGAAGGGCAGCATATTTCACCATACAATAATCCCTCTTAATAATTCAGTTCAAAGTACAATCACTTCCAAATTTGGTACCACAATTCAATCGGTGGTTCTAATAAATTGAATCACCCTCTAAAATCAAGGAAATAATGGATTATTTGCATGATTTTGAACCTTTTTGTCAACTAACTTTCTGTTCTAATAAATTTACACCCTGAGATTTTATGATGGGAAATTTCCGTTCCTGTGATTGAATTATTAAAGCCATTACCTGCAGCATATATGTGTTCTAACATAATGTCAAATCAAATGTCCTCCAAAATCCAATTACATGTACTTCCTTGTTTTCTGATTGGCTCACTCACTTTAGATTACCATGATAAGCGAGCCTATTTGATGCATACATTCTGTCTGTCTGTTGCGTGTCTGACCAGTAAAAGTTTTTCTCTGGGTTGGCTGGTTAAAGTTTTCTACCCCTCTGAATGGGCTAAAATTTTGTAGACCGGCTAAATACACTTTGAAGGTACCGCTTCCTCTCCATCTTAATATGGGATGAAATATCAATTTTTATCAATATTTTCATGAGTTGGTCTTTTTTTTTCTCATTGGTTAAAGTCTTTTCATGGGCAATTTTTTTTTTCTAGGCTGGATGAAGTTTATTCCCCCTCTGGGTGAGCTACATGTCAGAGTTTCTAAACTTCCTGAGCTTAGCATTCCCGAAGAGGTCAACCTCCTATTCAGACATACCTTGAAAAATTAATATTTGTCCAAATTACCACAATTAGTTATTGTTCTTACAAAAATGATCGCCTGTATTTTTATGTTGTGATATTTCATTTCCTCTATTACCGAGGAGTATTTATGGTATGTACTGCTATGTACAAATGTTCTCACTATGTGATTTATTGTTTGAAACTCCACAGATTTATTGGTGCATGTAGGTTGTATTGTGCATAAGTGGAGATATACAATACTACTAGGTGCTAGGATGATAATATTAGCCCACTCAAGTCTAAAAAGCATGATAGGTTGTAAAAGTTGTAAACTGTAGTACATGCTTGATTCATGGTCCCATAACAGGTGTTTAATTTACCAGTCCTTTGGCCATTCTTCCATCAGATTGATATGGATATGGTCACAAATGCTCATTAGATCTCCATTCGGTGACATTTAGTTTCCATTCTGTGACATTAACTGCGATATCATATGCGATCATTATCACTATCGTGCAATCCGTGTACATGTATTGATGACCATTCATTGATCACCATTCCTGCTTCATTGTGTTAGATACACTGATGTTACTGGGGGATAATTCTCTCTGAAAAGCATGAATTTATCCCAGAAGTAAATTGGAAAAACTTTCAAAAAGAATAGCTCAGCTCTGATTATAACACACAATTTGAACCGATGTACTATCTTTCAACACTCCTTGACGTTGTGGAAGTTTTTCTCAAGTCTGAGGGAAAATTTTCAGGAGAACCAGCTATGCTCCATTGAGCCCCAAGTTAAAAATCCCCCAGTTGCATGGGTCACGATTACGGCCCTATAGTTAACAGAACAGCCGATCCTTGTTTAGAGCTGCTGTTACTTCCTTTGTGGCCAGTGGCCATCAGACCACGTTGGAATGTCCAAGTAAAAATGCACCAATTTCTTTTATTAAAACAAATAAAAGTTGTTCATCTTTCATTAAGTTGTTGTTGACCACTGACTGTTGACCGTTTTACCTCAATATTGGTGGATCCTACCCGACACATACATGTACATGTAGCTTCGCACCAATTCATCCACTCAAACAAATATGGTTGTCAATGGTTTCCTGATTTTTTTTTTATCTCCTGTGACCTTGACCTTTGAGCTTGAGGTTTCATAATGATTCACATTCTTGTACTAGACGATGTTTTCAGTAATTTCGTTTTGGGGGCCACAGTGATCTATGTCTCCATCTGATGTATCCACTAAAAATAAAATGCCATTTCAATGATTTCCTGATTTTTGAGCCACAGTGACCTTGAGATTTGACCTCAGTATTGACGAGCAATATATGCATGACCGCATATTTATCCTGGTGAAATTTGAAATAAATCAATAATTTTTTTTTAAAAGTAAAGAAAGTAGATCCTCCGGAGAAGATATAACATAACATTCCATGATATAGCCTCATATTGTATATAGCAGGAAATGTAGAAATACATGGAGAGTGGAGATAGTAGCTAGCTCAGCTATTGACTGACTGGTGAAGCTAGAATATTGAGGACAAATGCACCTCAGGGACCTGGACTAACAAAGCTATAGTTGTCGTTCATCAAATGATCAGGAGTTCCAACGTGTATTGAAGGCCACAAGCAACAGATCATGCAGTTAGCATAATTGTGTTGTAGTCTACTATATTAGGTTTTAACCCACAATTAGTAATATGATACTTGTGGGATATAACTACTGAATTTAGAAGTAGTGTGACTGATACATGTGGATACAAGACTAAATTATTTTCTCACACCTTGCAGACTAAGGTATCAAATCAAACTTAAAGAATAAGTGTCTTGAGTGGTGTTTAAGTGACTGCATCATGTACATGTATAAACATACAAAGAATTTTTTTACTTTCACTGTACATAGCAATTTGACCTGTTCATATTCTATGAATATTTTCACTCCTAAAATCGCGGGAAGAAAGTTGGGGGAGCCTGGGACAAATTTATTAATTAAAGAGCTAATTTCATTTATTTTCAAAATGTATGATAAAGCCTGCAATAATTCAATCCCTCCATCGGAAATTGATTACCCCAAATTTGAAACTAGAGTGATTCACTCATACTGTCTGTCTCATATTTTGTGGGTAGCTGATTTTCAGCAGTATCAAAGATATAAAAAAATCAAAGAAAACCTCTAATACCTCACATGTTATTTTAAAAGCACAATGACGTTAAGCTTACAATATTGTATTGTTAAATTGGAGCTGACCTCTAGGACTTCAATCTTCATCATTGTCAAGGTAAATTTTGTTCTGGTCAGTCAGTTTTCATGAAATTCCAGAATAAATATGCGCAAATTACATAAAGATGCTGTGCGCAGGCCTGCAAGTGCCTCCTATATTTTCTGTATTTTTCTTATTTTTTTTAGTCATTCCTATATTCAACTCAAAACCTATATTTTGATTTTTTCTCATGAAAACTTTCACCAATGCTCTGAAATGAAGAAATACATCTCAGAATTTTTTTATGGAAACATTCAAATCTCTCTTTGTTGAACAAAGCAGCAGAACAGGTCTCCTCAATCGCCACCACTATGACCACATTCAGTGGAAATAATTCCAAACAATGTAGTAATGATTTGTCTTACACATCTTTATTTCCTATATTTCATTACAAAAATTCCTATATTTTGGCAGATTTCCTCCTATATGTTCTATATTTTCACTGTGAGCCACTTGAAGGCCTGTGTGCGAAATTTCACCGCTCCGAGAAAAATGGGTTCCAATATATTGCTGACAATCAGCTACTGCTACATGTACCATCAAAATGTGAGACAGACATAACTGATATTGAGTGCTAGTACATGTTGTATGATGCATGTACATGTACTATGCTATTGGGTACTCCTTGAAGTTGCATGAATTCAGTGTGAATAAGAGAAGCTTGGCTGGCTTAATTGCTTGGACCAGTATGCCCCCAAGTGTCTCTGTCTTAACTGTATTTACTCAACACCAGTCCGTTGGTAAATAGAATACCAACGATTTACTGGATCCATGTAACATTAACACTGTTACTGATGCCCCAAATCATTCCTCTATGGTGGATCAGAGATGGATAAAAAATGCAGAAGCTAATCTGACCAGGTCTGATTCCATGACGTCAGTCGCTGGCTATATTTAGAGATTCAGTGCTCACCAATAGCTTTATACAGTCAACTGGGCTTGGGGAATATCCCGATATATTATTCTATGTCGATGCGAGTGTCAGTGTGCCCTAATTCTGTCGATCCCCTTGATCACGCCGGTGAATTGTCGGATCCCGCGATAATAAGAAAATTGCCACCACTCCAATTTCAGGCCGAAAATAATGAGTTTGCTCCCTCGTGATAGGTGAAAGTGATTGTAAATTGTGCCAATCTATTCTGCCACTCTGCCTTTTCGACAGGATAAATGCACAGGACATCCCTCTCATTGACTATACATGTACCTGTATCTCTAAAACAGTTAGCCTTCACAAATAAACATAGCATTCAGTCGTTGCTGAGGTAAATGCCATGTAGTTAAAAGACATCACCTTGTGTTATGAGTCGGATATTTAGTAAAAATATGTAGTAAAAAGACATCACCTCAGAAATTTTAGCTCAGTAATCAGTGTGGGATATTTTAATGCCACAAGATATTTGCAGAGGAGGATTTCTTTATTATTCTAGATGATAACGTATGACACTTCGTGGACTAATGCAGTAATAGTGCCCTTCACCGACCCATTTTTATACGCCCGCCCAAAAGGCGGACGTATTATGTGATGGCGGTTTCCGTCCGTCTGTCTGTCGAGGCGTCTGTCTGTCCGTCTGTCCGTCCCCCGTGTCCGGTCTATATCTGAAACAGTTTTCTATCTACAGTTTTAATTTTTGATGAGTGGATACCCTATGGGGAGACGATGTGTCGCGTACCAAAATGAAGGTCGAGGTCAGAGGTCAAAGGTCACTGGCCTAAAAAACAGGAAATCACTGAAGTGTTCGTGTCCGGTCTATATATGTGAACGTTTTCTATCCACAGTTGCAATTTTTTGTGAGTGAATACGCCAGGTGGAGACGATGTGTCGCGTACCAAAATTGAGGTCGAGGTCAGAGGTCAAAGGTCACTTGCTTAAAATCAGGAAATCATTGATCAATGGCAGTTTTCTATCTACAGTTCTAAATTTTGGTGAGTGGATGCCCTAGGGGGGAACGATGTGTTGCATACCAAATGTAGGTCGAGGTCAAAGGTCAGTGTGACCTAAAAATCAGGGAATCATTAAAAATTACTTATTTTTGTGAGTGGATTCAATAGGCGGAAATGAAGACTTCAAGTGTCGCATACCAAAAATGAGGTCAAGGTCAAAGGTCACTGTGATCCCAAAATCAGGAAATTATTAAAAATAACATTTTTTGTGTCAGTAGATACATTAGGGGGACACGATGTGTCACATACCAAAATGTAGGTCAAGGTCACTGTGACCCCAAAATCGTGAAATTGTCAAAAATCATGATTTTTTGTGTCCATTGAGAAATTACAGGAGATGGTTTGTCATGAACCAAAATTTAGGTCAAGGTCAAAGGTCAAGATCACTGTGACCCCAAAATCAGGAAATCATTAAAAAAATCATGATTTTTTGTGCCCATTGATACATTGAGGGAAGACGATGTGTCGTGTACCAAAATTTAGGTCAAGGTCAAAGGTCAAGGTCACTGTGACCCAAAAATCAAGAAATCATTAAAAGTCACATTTTCATATGCCTGTCGAAGACGAGGTCGTGTAATGCGATGTTGCGTTTCTGTCCATTCATCCATTAACATTTGTTATCCATGCGATATCTCTAGTTCCAATGTTTGGATTGGTACCAAACTTTGAGTATACCTTACTCGCAATGGCAAAGAGGAGCCATACATTTGAGAACAATTTGTCAGAGGTCAAGGTCACAGTCCCCAAAAAGTGAATCAAGTTTAGCTGAATATATGTGATAGGTTGGAATATTTAAAGATCTTTCCCCTGCATGTATATGGTATTGTCCTGTGGAGTTGTCTCCCATGTTTGAAACTGCTATATTTATAGTTAAACTGTTGTGAAATAAAAACCATACATTTACTCATTTAATGGGAAGAGGGGTCCTTTATGGACTTCACACCTGTTTATTAAGAACAAAGGTTTACTTCATCACTTTCTTCTTCCTTCATGAAAAATTCTCTCATCTGAAAGGAATCCATTTGCAGGAAAACTACTATTTTCTTGTGTTTTGACTATTGTCGATTTCAGTGTGGGATATGTGAGCTCTCAGCTCTTGCTTCAAGGTCAACTAGTTACCGAAGAGTTAAGCTCATTTTAGTTTATCATTCAATATAACATGATGACATGATGCTAGCTACCAATTGGGATCAAGGCTATTAAACATCCTTCAAATTTGGACCAATGTAATTCCAGATCTACGGGCGTATATTGAAGCCCCTTGGGCTCTTGTTTTTTTTAACTTGAGCCGGGGAATGTGATGGTTTATGCTGAGATTAGCATAAACAAAAACTGCTCTTGTGTAGGTGGTAATCTGGCCTGACCGAGGCAGATAGGGAATTCCACACCCTGAAAATGTTATCACTTTTGGTTTCTGATTATCTCCCTTGGACTGATACCAATAACACCATATACGTACCTCTACAGCTATGGTAATCCCTCTAATAATTCAATCACAGGAAGTGAAATATCTCACCATAAAATCTGGGGGTGATCAAATTTATTAGAACAGAAAGTTGACAGAATGGTCCAAACATCATGCATATTATCCATTATTTCTGTGATTTGAGAGGGTGATCCAATTTATTAGAAAAGTTGATTGAATTTTGCCTGATTGTGCTTTGATAGGGGGATTGAATTATTATAGGGATAACCATTATTAGGGGGATTACCATATGATTTCACCGGCATAGTCCCACATAAAGGGATAAATGGGGATTCTCTTGATGTGCCAAAATTGATGCCTCGGAGGTGGGGCATTAACATAATGTCAAAGCCCCAATCCTGGGCAGGGTGTAAGATATTGTTGGATTCCTGCCCAAGAATGTTTCAATGTGCTGTATCAATGAATATTTTAACACCTCTCTTAGGAGAGAATGTATGGCATATAGCAGAATTATACTCTGCAACATACACATCAACCTAGGGTATGGATCAATACATCAACCTAGGGTATGGATTAAAACATCAACCTAGGGTTTAGATCAACACATCAACCTAGGGTATGGATTAACATCAACCTAGAGTATGATATAACACATCAACCTAGGGTATAGATCAAGACATCAACCCAGGGTATGGATCAACACATCAACCTAGGGTATGGATCAACACATCAAACTAGTAGTCTGTGGGCTTATGTAAAAAAAGCAAAATTTTGGGTAGATTCTTGGCACCAATGTTTAAGCACACCTAGAAACATCACTGATTAAGAAAAAAATGGGTGCCAGTTTTTGCATTAACATTTAGGGCCTCCATTTTGAATTTCAAAATGGCCGCCTTTTTTTAGCCGATCTGTATGATTTTTTGTTATTCAACATTATTTTAAACATGTAATCGAAATGTGCGCAAATAGTTTGGGTTTGAAATGCATTACAGTTGAGACAACTGTTCATCTGAACTCGTTTGCATGGATATTAACCTGTTTTCGACGTTATTATCAAGAAATATTGGTATGAATGTGCAACTTCTTACTGTAGTCCGTGAGCTACTAGGGCTCACCTTGCACCCCCCACTACAGACCGAAACTATGTTTTTTATGTGCTTTAGGACATGTCAGATAAGAAACAATTTGTTAACAGTCGATAAACTGGGACTCGCTACCCTTTTAATCACTTCGAAATTACTCCTGTGTTAATAAGTACAATTTTTGTGACAATAGGGGGTAGGGTTACAAGAATAGTCTTATCTTCCATAATTATTATCCAATCTTTATAATGTTGGCCACATATTATTCAGCATTGATTGCTGCATCGAATATTTACAAGATAATATCACTATTTGTTGGGTATGACATCACACAGGGACCATACATACAAAAGTAGGAGTAGTAGCGAAAGCTGGCGTTTTGGGGTGCGTGAGGGTGTGCTTGAGGGATTGAGGGACCATTCTTGGTTCGAATGCGTCGGATGAGGTGTCAAAGTGAAGCCCTCGTTATGTAGACCACGGCTTGAGGGATCTCCACATGATCTGTGATGTCATTGGTGACGTCATCAGTAGGAATAGTAGACAAAGTAGGCATTTTGAGGATGCAGAGGAAGGTTTTTGGGGTAGAGACGGACCATCCGTGGTCTAAATGGACCGTGTGGGGTGTGCCTCTGCATCTACATGCAGAGAGTTACAAGATGACACCCCACACGGTCCATTTATATCACGGATGGTCCATCTCTATCCCTTCCTCCGCATCCTCAAAAAGCCTACTTTGTCTACTACTCCTACTGATGTCACCAATGACATCACAGATCATGTGGAGATCCCTCAAGCCGTGGTCTACATACCGAGGGCTTCACTTTGACACCTCACCCGACGCATTCGAACCAAGAATGGTTCCTCAATTGCTCAAGCACACCCTCACGCACCCCAAAACGCCAGCTTTCGCTACTACTCCTAAAGCACATAAAAAACATAGTTTCGGTCTGTAGTGGCGGGGGGGGGGGAGGGGTGCAAGGTGAGCCCCAGTAGCTCACGGACTACTGGTATATGACAAATATTTTCTGATCACAGTATGTAATAATGCATATCCAATGTGAACCAAATAAATTCCATGAAAATCAGAGCATCTGAGCTAGTTCACCAGGGCGTTGAAGCGTTAAGCTGGGCGTTGAGATGGGCGTTAAGGCGTAACGACGGGCTTTGACGGGCGTCGCTGCATTTCGATGAATTGGTGTCAATTCCATGGAAATCAGAGCTTCTGAGCTAATTCACCAGGGCGTTGAAGCGTTAAGCTAAGCGTTGACGGGCGTTACTGTCTATAAAAGCGAGCGTATTTCCAAAAACACGCACAGTCGACGTTCAACCGTCAACATGACTTATACTTGCTCTGAGTGCGAACGCACGTTCACCAGACATTACGATATGATGCGACACCAGAACAATATACATGGGATTGAAGACTCCGAGGAGTCCGTTGAGGGGGATGCTGATACAGAGACTGCTGAGTGTATCGACTGATACCGAAACAGAGATTGCTGAGAGTCTATCTAGTGATACGGAGAGCTTGACCTCAGATAGTCAGCATACGTCCGTGGAAAGTGAGGCAGAACCTACCTTCTGGGATCGTATTGTGACAGCAGCTGTCAATACTTACGCTGCAGCGATCGAGGACGCCGGAGAGGATAATTTACAACAGATGTACACCCAAATGCGCCCCCGCATCAGGAAAACAGCCATGGCGATCTATGAACAGTATACCTTACTACCGCTTGAAATGAAAGGCGACCCCACGCACAGGTCCATCATGAAGGCCAAGCGTCATTTGGAAGAGGCTATGGGGCTACCACCCACCGTGGCCCTGGAAAATGCGATCAGAATGCGCAAACAACTGTTTCAGGACATGCTGCCCGAAGAATATCCAGGCCTGTCCAACGATGATTAGAATAAACTGTTCAGAGCGAACATGGCTGAAGATGGAACTTGCTGAAATGGCGACTTCTGATTGGACAAGACTACATCTAACGGACAGGAACGAATATGATAGATGCAAATGGTGGCCTCTGATTGGGCAAGAGTCTTTTTGAGTTGTAAACATACCCAACGCGGCTCTCCCAGCGTGGGTATGATGTAACATTGGGGAAAATAAACTATATGAAAAAACTTCTTGTTGTTGTTGTTCTCTCATGTGTCATCCTTGTTTTTGTTGTTGTTGTTCTCTCTCCGGTCTATATCATGGCGTCAAGGCGTTATGTTAGAGCGTTAAGGCATAACTACAAGCGTTGACGGGCGTCAGTGCATTTCGAAGAATTAGTGACAATTACATGGAATATCTAGAAAATCAGAATTTCTGAGCTATTTCACCAGGGCGTTGAAGCGTTAAGCTTGGCGTTGGCGGGCGTTGCTACAATATGACACCTCATACAACGCATTCGGACCAAGGATGGTCCCTCTCTACACCAAATACCTTCCTTTCACTGCCCCAAAATGTCCACTTTGGCTACTACTCGTACTGATGACGTCACCAATGACGTCACAGATGACGTGAACATTCCTCAAATTGGGGTCTACACCCCAAGAACTACAAAATGACACCTCACACGACGCATTCGGACCAAGGATGGTCCCTCTCTACACCAAATACCTTCATTCACTGCCCCAAAATGGCCACTTTACTTACTACAACCAACTGCGCATGCGCAGATTGACGCGACTTGCATTTGAAAACACACCATTCTGACTCTAACCCACACAAGCTTCACTTTGACACCTTCCACGACCCATTCGGACCCATAGCGGTCATCTCTACCCCAAACACACACCCACATACCCCCCAAAATGCCTGCTTTCTATACTACGGCCAGACTGCGCATGCGCAGAATGACCATATTTCTACCCCACATCCACGCCACCAGATGCTCCATTACATAGGCTTCACATGGATACCTCACACGACCCATTCGAACCGTGAATAGCCCATCTCTAACCCAAACACACCCACACACACACCCCAAAAATGCCTGCTTTCTATACTACGGCCGGGCTGCGCATGCGCCAATTATTGACAACGTACGAATTATTAGTGTAGTCAAGTGCTCCTGCATGAGAGTTTCAAAATAAGACCTCATACGACACCATTGGACCACCAGGGACTCACCTAGACTCCATCACGTCCACCCAGTATGGATTTATACATACATTGGGCTTATACCCCAGTATATGGGTCTATATGGGGCTATAGACAGACCTCAAACTTTTTTCAAAAATTTCACCGTTTCGTGCCGGGACACTTCCTATCATGTTTGTCTTGACGAGACAAAACAAATCAAAACAACCATACCGCAAATGTCTAGAAGTACGTTTCCCAGTGGGACAAACATTGGTCCTATACCCCTAGTATGGAACCATATGGGTCTATATGGGGCTACGTAAACAAATCCTGAAATCTGGTGACCATCTTGGATTTTTGCTAATTTAGAGTATTTATAGTGTTCTTATTTTGTTTCCAATGAATGGTTGGCCCCTTTATAAGAGTTTAGATAAAATGAAACAAATATTGGATGACATTTGAATGAATAATTGGCAATTATGTTTAAAAAAATGATTTTCGATGATGGCCATTTTGAAATTCAAAATGGAGGTCCCAAATGTTAATGCAAAAACTGGCACCCATTCTTTTCTTAATCAGCGAACTTTCTAGATGTGTTTAGACATGAGTGCCAAGAATCTACCCGAAAAAATGACAAATCTGGAAAATGTTACATAAGCCCATAGACTATATAGGGGATGGATTAACACATCAATCTAGGGTATGAAATAACACATCAACCTAGGGTATAGATCAACACATCAACCTAGGGTATGGATTAACACATCAACCTAGGGTATGGATCAACCTAGGGTATGGATTAACACATCAACCTAGGGTATGGATCAACACATCAACCTAGGGTATGGATTAACACATCAACCCAGAGTATAGATTAACACATCAACTTAGGATAAGCATTAGTGCATCAACCTAGGGCATGGATTAACGCATCAACCTAGGCTATGAATTAACACTTTAACCTAGAGTATGGATTAACTCATCAACATAAGGTACATGTATGGATGAACACATCAACCTAGGTTTTAGATTAATATATTAACATAGGGTATGGATTAACACTTCAACCTAGTTTATAGATTAACACATCAACCTAGGTTATAGATTAACACATCAACCTAGGGTATGGATCAACACATCAACCTAGAATATGGATTAACACATCAACCTAGGATATGGATTAACCCATCAGCATAGCTAGGTATAGATCACAACCTCAATCATTGCTGTTCTTATTATTTGTCAGTAAGCTAAGTTATTAATAATTGACCTCATGTATATATCAAAGTATCTGAGCTTCCTGAGCTCACGTCAGTTCCTGTTTCACTAGTCTATTGGTTATAGCGGCCAAATTGTTCATTTATAACAGGGCCTCCATACCTGTCCTGAAGTTTGAATGATGCCACCCAGGTAACTGTGGTTAAATTAAGCCACGAAGGTCAAACTTCAAGTGAACTAAAATGTTAATTGTAAGTTAATGTCTAGTTGTGGAGCTATACAGTTGTGATATATTTAGAAATTAATTATGTGTTGGTTCCTCTGTTTGTTCTGGCTTGCAGTTAACCAGGTTGACCTTGTACATGTAGATGTATTAAGCCATTCACTTGGTGTTAACCATCAAATCACGGAATATACATGTACATACAGGAGGGATCATATTACCTGACATTTCAATGGAAATTCTTTTATTCGGGATTTCATACGTCAAATTTAATAAGAGGTAAATCACAAAACTATTTAACATTCATGACTAATTTGGTCAGGCCACTCATATTGATAGTTGTGCTTGAGATAATGAGGTTCAACAATTTTGAAAAAGTTGTTTAAAAAAGAAGATTTGAAATCAGTTATACATGTATGTTAGAATACCCCACAGCCATGTAGATTTATTTGTATCTACTTTGATGTGAAAACTCAGAGGATAGTAAATGATAAAATTAATTGTTAAAAAATTGGAGAAGACCACTACTGGAATCGTTATGATAGTGAACTTAAAATTTCAATTTAAAAAATAAAAACAAAATGAATAATTGAGTCCGACCCTAAAATTGCAAAATATATTTGGGTCATCCATTTCCCAAAAATTGAATCACAAGAGTACTTTGCATTGATATTTTCTTTGTGTCCAGATCTGATCAGGATGATATTCAAAATATTAGAGTACATATTACATGTACTTGAATTGATGGAGTCTGATAGAATTCATGGGTAGAATTGATGGAGTCTGATAGAATGCATGGGTAGAATTGATGGAGTCTGATAGAATTCATGGGTAGAATTGATGGAGTCTGATAGAATTCATGGGTATAATTGATGGAGTCTGATAGAATTCATGGGTAGAATTGATGGAGTCTGATAGAATTCATGGGTAGAATTGATGGAGTCTGATAGAATTCATGGGTAGAATTGATGAAGTCTGATAGAATTCATGGGTAGAATTGATGGAGTCTGATAGAATTCATGGGTAGAATTGATGGAGTCTGATAGAATTCATGGGTAGAATTTTGGTGGAAATTGTTTGAGGAATAAGAATTTTCTGCGAGTTGGATGATTTGAGACCTTTCCAGTTTTGTCTGAAATGTCCCAAAACATCATTAATCCTGCAAGTGGATTCCAGACTTCTCCAGAACTGTCAATTCTCATGCCACTTTTTGTTGGAGTTGCATGTTTTCTACTGGGGTTACAGTCAAACCTGTGTAAACTGATCATGCTTGGGACTATAGTATAGTGTCAGTTTTGACAAGGTTTTGGTTTATCAAGGTTCAAAATACTTCAGATTTAAATGTTGGGACCATGGGCAAATGCCAGTATTAAGAGGTTTTTGAGCCTGGCATCCATACAACTAGAAACTGTACAATGCCGGTCCTTTGGACAATGTTCCTATAGTTGAGAGTCTGAGTAAGCTGGTACCTTGAAATAACATTACATGCTGTGTTTACTGGAATAAATAGAACCTTGGCTCATAATATCCAAACAGATGCCTGTTTCTTTCAACTTTATTGTGCAGTGTATTTCAGCTTCCATGCAAGCATACTCCACTTCCTGTCACTTCGAATTCTCACCAAACTTGCTTGTTTTCTTACTTCGAGATTGTTTCCCTCTTCGCATGGCCAGGGTTTCGAGGTTTTTGTGTCGGGGTTTATATAAGTTTAGCCATTAAGCTTTTCTGTTTGCCTCTCCTCTGCTGGTGAAGCAATTATCACCTTGCTTGTTGGACTTGGCGCTCAACTCTTCTAAGACAATCTGAGGAACGCCCTGAGACATAAAGCCCTGATGGTAGGGAGATAGCAGTCTAACATGGTACATCTGGTAACCTTAGGAAATAGCCCGTCTGATGGGCTGTTACCATTAAGTGTTACAAATTGTCTATCTCAACTCTTGAACCTAACATATACTGATGTTGGGCCACAGTATCTAACTAGATCGTGTTTAAATGAGATTGGGTAGGAGCCCCGGGTGTACTGAAATTGAGCTCTGGAACAATTTTCTTGGATTACTTTGAGAGTTTCTCAGTTTATGAGCATTTGTTGAACAGGTAATGGACTTTATGTACACGTATGTATACTCCATGTTTTGTTTAGTTCTCCACTTTTTATCTACAAATTTAATGTTGATTTGCAGAATATTGTGTCCTCAGTTCCCGAAGAAATATAATTTAAAAGCGTAGAATATCCCTACATTTCCCCACCTACATGTGACAGATATAATTTAACAATGATTATTTTGAAGAAATTCTTTCAACTTAATGTATGTCAATTTACAGTGTAAACTGTGATCCTCATATGATGTAGAAGTTGTGCCTTCCGTCTTTCTATCGCAATGTATCAATGTGAGGTTGAACAAATAAAGGGAAGTAAGCGATGCTGATTTTAATGTTAAGTAAAATTAATGTCTACTAAATAACCATTGGAAACATGTAGCTTAATCTAATACATGTAGGCAGGATTTGTCTGACATCTTGTTTGATCCTAATTTGACTTGTTGGATTGCAAGTCCTGTGTAATGATATGTCATTCAATTCATTTGAATTTGCCTATTTTAGACCCTATATACATACAGGTAAAAACTTCATATTGGCGATTTTCAACAAATTCCTCAGATTTTAGATTCAAATCATCAGTCATTCACTTTGAAAATGGTTCAGAATTTTGGTAATTCAAAGATTTCCTGTTTCTATGATCATAGGTGTTGTTGAACCTGTTCTTCTCGACACCAAGACATATTCCTGATGCCACCATCACTTGATCAAGACTACCAGTACACTATGCAATGTTAAATCCCCTAATACAGTACAACCCTCTTACAATTCCATTCTTCTATCAAAATTCAATCACACCCAATTTTGGCTACAAAGCGTAATTGGCTGTTCTAGTAATTTGATCACTCTCTAAAATCATTTAAATAACAAAGAAATAATGGATTATCTGCATGATTTTGAACAATTTTGTCAACTTTTTGTTCTAATAAATTTGATCACCCCAGATTTACGGTGGAAAATTTCACTTCCTATGATTGAATTATTAGAGGGATTACTGTAATTCAATCACAGGAACTGGAAATTCCACCATCAAATCAAGGTTGATCAAATTTATTAGAACAGGAGTTGACAAAATGGTCCAAATCATGCAAATAATCCATTATTTCTCAGGTTATATAATGATTTTAGATGATCAAATTTATTAGAACAACTGATTATATTTTTTCCATGAAATTGGGGGTGATTGAATTTTAATAGGGCGATTGAATTATTAGAACTGCCATAATAGACTATTGGGATATTTAAGCTAAAAAGCTTCTGTACTTCCACTTGATGTGGTTTGGCCATTGCTTCATGGTCTAGGGGAGACAACTGTGGATGGTTCACCATCAGTGTACCTTTGAATTATAGTACAGTAAAAACAACTAGAATCTGTTAGCTGGACTAATTAACCTGTTTTAAACTGAAATCGTTATTTAGTTTTTACAAGCACAGTTTATGCTGTATCCAAGTGCTAGTACGGGCACCGCAGGGATATAGTAGACATAATTAATTTGTTAAAATGCAGTGGATGACATAGTCCAAATGTCATACAATTTTATGTTATGCAGATTGGGAAAGCAATCTCAGTAAACTCAGATATAATATCACGGAATATTATATCTGAATTCAGCCCTATATAAATCCAATGCGAATCTGAAACTACATTTGTTAGCCAATCAGGTGGCTTGCTTGTTGAAATCACGTCCACAGTAATTACACACGGTAGTATGCGGGCTAATATATAAACATTATCGGGAAACAGTATCCAAATATGGGACCATTAACAGATGGTCTGCATGGTAAACAGTGAAGATCAAGGAGTTTACTCCCCTTCAAAAGTCTGGCTTTGTTGGGGTGTAGAAAATATCGAAAGATTGTGCCGTGCGAAGATGTTAATCTCCATGAAGTAAACGTCAATCATTGTCAGACAGAAAAGTCAGAAATTGTCGTGATTGGCTTATTATGGGATCTCGCAAAATATCGTAGTGTTGCGTCTAGATGGTATTCCCCTGATTTACCATCTTGTTTTATCTAGATTGATTGGGAAAGCACTTCCGTCAGAAAAATCTTATTTGCTGAATAAATGAAGAAATTTGTGGCAATATTCAATCCTCCACTCATCAGACATTGTCCAACTGTTTGAAACCCACCTTAGAATAGATTTAAGCACCAAAAGGGGTTCCCACTGGTACCAAGCAATGTTGGACACAGTCAGGGAGAGAATTACGGTTTAACATCGCGTTCAGCAATATTACTCTCGTGTTCTGGCATATGTGGGCACTGTTGTAATATGACTGGAAAATTGTTGAATCCAGGGATCCAAGTCTTGACCAGGGACATGTTATTCATCTTTTCATAGTTTTCCAAATGACTTCAAATAAAAACTTAGTAAAAAAATATTAGGTTTTTGGAATAGTTTTAGATGAACCTCAATATTTTGGGGCTTAAAGTGAAGTGTTCAGAATTTTTTTAAGGACCCAATCACACCATCCCCAGGTGCAAGAACGGCTCCATGAATCTAAAGAAAAGGGTTTATCACATAACTGCGGTGTTATTAGGGACATTTGGTCATGACATATTTATCGTATGCACCTAGGTGAATAACACTTTCAAACACGCTGATTGGATAATACA
The DNA here is from genome assembly GCA_036873755.1 of Hanleya hanleyi. Lineage (NCBI taxonomy): Eukaryota > Metazoa > Mollusca > Polyplacophora > Lepidopleurida > Hanleyidae > Hanleya > Hanleya hanleyi. Next base: position 175,084 of record JAVTVY010043861.1, read on the forward strand.
TGTAGCGTGAGAAAATAAATTACTACACTTGGTCGTGACGTCACTGAACTATTTTTCCCATTGATAAAATTTTACTACGAAATACTATGTTTACAAGTGCAACAACAACATCGATATCTGCAAGACGATCCTTTTATCCAGATACATGCATCTGCCTGCAAACTATAATTGTCAATAGCCATACAAGCAGCAACGATTTACAATGCATTGTTTCGACAGTTTTGAGCTTCAAATTTTGTATAAAGTACTCACGCCGTACCGGTCGTAGTTCGTCATTTTTGTTTGGCGAATCGAGCCAGCCCGCCATTTTGAGTACCGTATCCCGTCAGATCTCGACAGTAAACGTTTGATCATTCTTTTGGAATATGCATGGATTCTTCCCTATGTTTGCTTATTTCTTGCAATAGATCTGGATGATTAGAGACTTCAAACGGATTACGTATTCAAAATGATCTTGTCAGACTAGCATGTCGTCACCTCGCTGAGAACTCGCCAACCTGTCGCGCGCATGATGACATGCAGCGAACACGAGTGTTACTCGTGGAATGACATGATCCAAAATAAATAATGTATGAAGAACAGCCAATTAACAAATTAAACTTATTTCATTCTGTTGTGAAATGGTGTACGATATTTTGAAATACTCTGAAAACTGAACAGCTTTAAAGGGAGGTGCTCAAGCTCTGTTGCATTTTGGAACTATATCGGCTTAGCCTATACAGCAACTTGTAAGGCTGTGATGCGCCTGAGCCAGGGCCGTTTTTTCGTCGAGAATGAAACAAAGAAAAGAAATTTTGAGGTAGATTTCATAATGAAATCTTTTGAATTATTGCGTTTATAATTTACTTAAAAATAGTTATGTGATAAACAGAATCTTACACTCGTGGCAATTTAATATGAAAGTTATGACACTCGTTGAGTAAGTTTTACATGTTTCTCGCTAAAGCTCGCAACATATAAAACTTACTCAACTCGTGTCATATCTTTCATATTAAATAGCCACTGGTGTAAGATCCTCTATGTATTTAAGCAGGGTATTTAAATTTGATCCACTTCCCCAATAGGTCAACACTTCATACATATCAGTTAGGCACATGTATACATGTGATAGACAAGTTTATAGCTTCCTAGTACTGACATAACAGAGTTTGCCTTCAAGTAAACAGTTGTCTTAATATGGGGTGTTGAAGGTTGAGACAAGAAGACTCTTGGCGCCAACTTCTGTCTAGTTTCTGATCCACATTCCAGTCGAAAGTTGAATATTATCTGTGAAAGAAACGCAATCATCCTGAAAGAGATGCACTAGGTATGTGTATGTACACACACATTGTGACAGATGGTCTCTATTTAAACCATGTAAGGCCAAAAAAAAAAGTATTTTGTTTCTGGTGAGCTTGTGAGTTGTTCTGAACAATGCACATTATCACTTCTTTTTGTAAAAACATTCAGTGAATTTTTCTCCCTTGACCAAGATTAGAGCCATCAACCTTGAATTTGTCTGCAATGTTGAGTTAAGGATGTTATCAGCCTCAAAATTGGAGAAATTGTTTAACTCTCAACTGCGCTGTTTTAGTATCGAAGCATGCTAATATATCCTAGTTTGCATATTCCACAACAGTGAGCTCAATATACACAGTAAAAGCATGAATATCAGTCAGAGAAATCGGAAAAATTCTCTCCGGTTCGACGAACTTCTACAGTACAAGGCAGAAATATCTTGATGCTAAACGGGAGTTAAAAAAATCATTTTCGCGACTATAATTTATTAATCTCAATCGGAAAACGCGCCTAATCGCGCAAAAACAAAAGCATAATCGCGACTGAGACGCGTCGACCGCTCGCCGTAACTGTAATGATACTGCATGACGCGATCAGAACAAGTCGCGTGTTGTAAATAAATGGGTCCCTTTGCTATTTGCCGATAGTTTCGTTTCTCAGCCTTGTATGCTCGGATCTTTTTGAAGCGATATATTTGCATGTAGCTTGATTGAAACCCCGCTAAATATATTTATTTTCAGAAGGCCCATGCTTTAATTAATCTGTCCTTCAAAATATCTGCTCGTTTGTGTCTAAAATAAAACCAGACCAGGCGAGAAAATATAATCAACAAAAAAAAAACTTTGAATTCGGCAACATTACCGTGCATCTATGTCCCAGCCATCTCATCACAATTTGCCCAATTCAACCGGACGATCGTGCTAAAATACCAGTGCATCGTCCCTGTGGGTTTTAATCCGACATATAAATCCGAGTATCCCTTTATTTCCATTGTAAATCCAACAGTCGGCTCGCTAAAAGTTTCCTATGGAGCCATTTAAATTCACTTGGCACAGAAGACCGACATACAGACAGACAGCCGGCCAATCGCTGCGATTGTCTCACAGCTTTTTCTTCGATGACCTCATTCTCAACTAATCAGCTTCACAGTATTACCCAGCTCAGTCGGCCTTGTTTTATCGGAGGAATATTCATGATGACGACATGTCTATCTAATCAAATCCTTCGTTAATTGCTTGGTTATTTGTTAAATCACTCATCATAGGTCGAAAGTGGGGGAAATGATCTTGGAAATGAGGTCAAGGTCTCCCACATTCTACCTTGAGAAATGATATTTTGATGCGTTGAAAATGGTCCAAAAAAACCCGGCAATAAAATAAACCTCTTATACGTTTATGGTATTATTCTTAATAACATTTGAACGTATATTGCCGATTATTTCATTATTTAACGATGTGGACTATCAACGAGCTTGCACTCGACGAACATTTTACTGTGAGGGGAATATTTTACGTGGTGGTCAATCTTGGTGTGTTCGGCCAACAAGACTCGATCTGACACGATCAATAAAGTAATCCCTTTTGAAATATGCCTGTGGATCGCGCTAAAACCCCAGACGATCGCGTCGACGGCTACCATCAGCCAGTCGGATCGAAAGCGCATGTTCCGAAATTTACAGTCGCGACTCCTTCAATAAACTAGCGCGGGTCAGTCTCGATTACTTCGCGTTCTACTCGCATTTAGCATCAAGTTATCTCTGCCTTGTACTGTATCTCGCCATAGCATGCACAACCACAACACCTGGAATAGTGATGTCAGTTATATGGCACTACACCTAATGACGTCATTCAAAAAACAGTGATGATGACCTCCTTCAAGTGTGAGGTTGCAATGTTGACAACAAAGCCACACAGTGCGCTCTGCCGTGGCCGTCGAAAAAATAAACCGCATGCCATGCACTTTATTTTTGATGATCAGTTTCCTCATGAATGCAGGACACAAGTTGAAATTGATGTGGACAAATATACTCATTCTGTTGTGACATATGTCACTTTGACGGAGTTTGCGACACTTGATGACACTCTAGATTTGAGGCTGATTACATCTTTAACAGTTAGAAAAGGTTGTGAGCTGTTGAAATTGTGTTGGAAACTGAATGTTCAGGTTTGGCTCTTGAAAATTATTTAATATTGGGTCCTGGATTGGGGCTCTTCCAAAATAAGAAAAAAATAAATTTCACCAGCAACAAACATTTTTTTCTTGGCCTGAATGGTTCAAGGCTGATGCACCAAGCAGTCCTGTTGTTATTAGGATCTATTACCACATTGAACTCACTCTCCATTCTAACTCTGCCAGGCTCACCCCTATAATATTGTTATGAAAACTGCACATTTACATGTACTTGACCTCCAAATACCTCAGACAGTTGCCAAACATATTTGTTTGGTGCCCGTGCATTCTGACTGGTGGACAAGGCCATCGTCTATTCTGTTGAGGTTACATAATTGATTTTTTACCGAGGGTAGGTATTCTTGTCTAAGAATACCATATTAATTTGTAACTTGTACAATCATGCCCTCTTTTTTCCCCAAATTGTGGTGCTAACTTGGTAAGAGGAGTCCCAATCTAGTGCGTCATGAACAGAAGATATTTAGAGAATAATTGTGTTATCTTTTAGTATTTGCGGACATTAGTAGATGCTGGTTTTATTGTCGCAAATTGAGCTGCTGAGTTGGTGAAATGGATCATTTAGACAGTAAAATCAGCATTAACATCCGCAAATACTAAAATATAACACAATTATTCCCTAAAACAGACGACCAAAATCTATAGTGTTTTAGGTTGAAACAATTTTTGGCTGTTAATACAAATTTTACTGTGGCAAATATTCGTAGCTGACCAATTGGATAAATCAGAAAGTATTAGAATGTCATATTCTAGTCAGTGAGTAAGTTGAGTTTTGTTTGTTCTAAAACAAGCTGAATTTCGCTACATGTACCTGATGACCTGTTTACCAAAATCTGACTTCAGAAACATGTGGTTTGGCCCTGATAATTCAGTTAAACATGTGTTGCAAGTAGAATTTGTCAGTTTGTCAAAAAGCTTGCGTCTATGAAGGAGTAAAGATGTGTCTGCAATGTATAAGTGAATGAATTAATAAGTGAATACTGGAGGTGCTCTCTAATATTAGCATGTAGAAATTTTAAAACTTCTGGTTAGATAGACCAGGAATGTGTGCAGGAAGGATGTACAATCATCCTGATCATGTAGAAGTACATAATATGTATAGGAGTGGTACAGGATAATTTGTCAAAGGATGTATGTTCATGAACAAGAAGGCCTACAGTGGGTATTGTTTCCAAATTTCTTTTGTAAATATTTTTTCCCTCGCCGACATGTACATGTATTTCACGGTGATATACATTTATTGAATACATATAGATGCTGCTGTTGGTATATATATATATTTTTGTGAATTTTCCTAGCTTCTCCAAATCATACAGTGAATACATGTAATTATATCACCGGCTGCAACTGACAGTCTTTATCACTTCAGTGAGTCAGTGTTCAAATACTTAACCGGAAAACATTTCTTCTTGCATAAATGTAGTACTTTCTACAATGTAAATATTAATGTGAGTTAAGGTGTTTTATGGAAATAGTCTGTTAGATGTTCTGATTTGGAGCGTTTTCACATCGCATTATAGAGTTGCTGAATATTTGTGAAAATATCTAGTCTTCAGGGACAGTGCCATTATTCGAAAGTTGTATGACTGTTGCATCTTGGGTTGTGTCACATGGACCCCACAAGGCTAAAGTCACCCATTATTATTATTAATGATGGATAATTTCTCAGAAATGCCTCCATTCACAAAGCTCTTAAGAAGGATGAAATATATGTATAGCGCCAAAGTGATGTTGAGTTGAGTATCACTTCAGCAAAAATGGCCACCCAAATTATCATGCATGACCTGTCCATTTGTTGTTGGTATACATTATGGTATTAAGTTAACAGCGAGGTTCACATGTAACATTCTTTTGATTTCCTTTGCTTGTTTTCAGTTTTTCCTTCAAGACACAAAGAGCAGTAATGGTACGTTTGTCAACAACCAGCGCCTCAGTAAGGGTTCCGAGGAGAGCCCTGCCAGGGAGATTTTCTCAGGGGACCTAATCCAGTTTGGCGTCGATGTCATGGAGAACAACAGGCGGGGAGAAAAAAGTAGGTGGACTTTCTTTAGATGTGTTCTGAAGACAAGGTTGTAGAACAGTTTTCCTTAATTTAAAGACTATTCTACAGGTCTTAAAAAATATGACCCACATGCTACATTTTGCCCCCTCTACAAAGTAAGTGACATATAGATCTTGCTTCTGTCATGTACATTCATCTATTCTTGGATCTTGTGAGCAGTGAGTAGAGTACAGCCTAAACTGCTAAAGTTATCGAAATTATGTGGGGATGTTCTTACCAATGAGTCAATGATCGGATTAACTTTTTGCCTAACTACATGGTACATGTACCAGCAATCTGGGGTGATCTCATGAGTGGAATAAAGACTAAACTGTTAAAGCTACATGTATAGATCTAAAACTTTCTAGGATGGTTTTTACCCCTCGGGCCAACTTTGGCCTAGGGGTATTGTCGTCATCATGTACGGCTGTCCGTACGTCCGTACGTCCGTACGTCCGTCCGTTACCGCGATATCTACAGAACCGTTTCATGCATGGCAACCAAACTTGTTACATCTATTTATCTTCACGTAAATCAGAAGCCTATCGAAAATGAGTCATCTCGGACAATATTTTGCAGAGTTATGCCCCTTTTTACAAATAAAAATCCATTTATGATTTGTTATTGTGATAATTTCAGAACTGTTCCATATACAACATCCTAACGTGATACAGTTGTTTCTCTTGACCTGAACTAGATGCCTATCGAAAATGAGTCGTGTCAGAAAGTATTTTGCAGAGTTATGCCCCTTGTCTAATAAAATCCGTTACCGCGATATCTACAGAACCGTTTCATGCATGGCAACCAAACTTGTTACATCTATTTATCTTCACGTAAATCAGAAGCCTATCGAAAATGAGTCATCTCGGACAATATTTTGCCGAGTTATGCCCCTTTTTACAAATAAAAATCCATTTATGATTTATTGTGATAATTTCAGAACCGTTCCATATACAACATCCTAACGTGATACAGTTGTTTCTCTTGACCTGAACTAGATGCCTATCGAAAATGAGTCGTGTCAGAAAGTATTTTGCAGAGTTATGCCCCTTGTCTAATAAAATCCACTAATTCCTATGTTAAGTTTGCATATAATTTCTATATCATGTTTGTACACTATCACATTTATTTATTGATTGGATGACTGATTTATGATTTATTCTCTTACACAATGCGAAGAATGCCTGCAAATCTGTTTTGAAAATGACACTAGATGCCGATCAAAAATGAGTCGTGTCAGAAACTATGCCCCTTGTCTAACAAAATCCACTAATTCCTATGTTAAGTTTGCATATTATTTCTATATCATGTTAGTATACTATCACATTTATTTCTTGATTGGATGACTGATTTATTGATTTATTTTCTTAGACAATGCAAAGAATGCTTGCAAATCTGTTTAGAAAATGACATACATGTGCCATTTAGTATACATGTACAGTATTTATCCAGCCATGTGTACTGTTGTTTTGGTGAGACATCGATACAGCTCTTTCAATTTATTCCAGAAACAAATTAATTTAAGGGGAGGAAAACTTTTCTTTTTTTCAAAGAAAGTACACTTACAATACCAGGGGTAAATATTTCTTCCCACAAGCCAATCAATTGGTAGAGACACCCTTACATTATAATAGCTGGGGTTCAGAGCCGAGGGGTTTCGATAGCGCAGCTTCATGTTATCAATGAGTCAATGATCTGATTAACTTTTGGAGGATCTAGATTATTTTTTGGCCTAATTATTAGCAATTTTGGTCATTTTTTTGTTCATTTCTCCCATCTGAGGTCATCTTGTGAGTAGAAAAAGTCTAAGCCATTAAAGTTATGGATCTGACATTTTCTACAGTTTAGGGTGATCCCGCTCTTAAAATGAAGGTAAAAGATGTTGTTTTTGCTCAATAAATCAGTTTACATATTGAATTCAGCAAAATCCTCTTGAGGTGCACACAGATACATGTATATATACCTATCAAATGGTAGTAAAAAAAAATAAATCTAATTTGCATAATAATGGGCCAAATATTTGTCACAATATTGAAGCAACATTGACTGGTTCTTCAAATGGCAAATTAATTTTAGGCCATGGAACAACAGAAAGATTAATTCGCCTGAAGTTCTGGAGCATTGATTAAGAACTAAGAGTTCAAAGTTATTGAGCAAAAACTATCTTTTACCTCCATTTTAGAGAGCGGGTTCTTCCTAACCTGTTTTAGCATGTCCATGGCTGTTCTCATCAATCAGTCGATGATCTGATTAACTTTTAGTGGTTTAGATTAACTTTCTTCCAGCTTGGGTGATCTGTTGATTGGAAAACAGCCTAAAATGTTAATGTTATGGATCTAAAACTTTCAAGGGATGTTGAATTTTGTAGGGATGTTCAGTTAACTCATGAACTTTTGATGTTTATAGATTGATTTTTGATGCAGTTTACCAGGAGCTGGACTACACATGTATTTTATGCAAATGTGTATGTGTGAGAGATGGCTGCCAAGGAGGGGGCATTTGTGCGCAATGAACTCTATTTTAACACAAGAAATCAAGAAATGAGATCGTTCTTTATGAAAATTATTCACATTATTCCACTTCCTTTCAAAAAGTTGAACACATTTAAAGACCAATATCTGAGTCATGGTGCATGAGTCATTGGTATTGTGTAAGATTTTGTCAAAAAAATATCTGAAGGATCTCAAACTAGAACATGATTAAGTGTTTTTGCTCTTTTGATAAATTGTCAAGATGATTCATTGATTCAAGCCCGTTAAACACTGAATATTAATCATGTGGTATCACAGATCTGATATGGCCATGCAGTTACAGGCGAGAAATTTCTTATTGTGACTCTAAAGATTAATCGATCCAGAGCCCATATCATATTTCATAAAAATCATTGAATGGAAACTTGTCTAGTGTTCGAAGTTAATTTTATGTCAATGAAAACTAACTATTCGTTTAATGTTGGGGAGTACTAGGTATGGTTTGAATGACTATTGACTCAGTGGGTCTAGAATGCTAGAATTAACGTCCCACAGTCGGTAAAAATCAATATGGGGTATAATTGTGTGTAACTTGCAGTGAGTGGTAAAACATAGTCTTGGGATTTACATGGAATGTGCTGGACACTGTGTTAATTATGCATGGACAAATGTGCACTCACTATGTGTATATGTAGATGGCTATCATGGTACAAAATCTATTTTATAGTGATGGTGAAATTTGAGTTGGGGCGGAATATTTTCAAGTACTGTGCCACAAGTACGTAGTTCCCTGGAGCAATTTGATGTTAAATACTTGTACCATATGGGACCTCTCTAAAAGAACACTATTATAAACTAGCCTGGAAACATAGTCCAACTGTACTTTGTTTGGGTTTTTGACTGGGTTTAATTGGATCCGATGTCAGCTAATTTATTTAATCTGCCGCCCTACTACCATTTCAATAGGCAAAATTCCATATTAATTTACCGTTCATCTGGGGCTCACTGGAAATAGTACATGCACCTACCAAACAGGCTCCCTTGCCTATTGTGTGGTATGTATAGATTAATCGATAATTGAGCCGGAGACTTGGTACAGTTTTTTTTGGGGCGACAATGGTACAGAATAGTCTATATTTGCTGGATAAGAGGAAGTCAGAAATTCATCAATATTTTTCTGAGATGGGCCTGGGATATCACAAATTACCAGTTCAAGAGCTCACAACAGGTGGCCTAGATTTTGTTCATAGTGCCTTGAGGCTGATCGAAAGAGTGCATGGAAACAGGTTGTGCTGTGCACATTTGTAACACTGTTTATTTACATATGACAGATCTATGTATTGATGGTGATTTTTTAGTTACAAATGTGTGACGTCAACGTTTTCTCTCTGGGCAGTATCCTGGATGTGAGAGCAGACGCATGTAGCAACGTATTTGTGTACTGCCCTTGGAAGTTGAAGGGCCTAAGGACTTAATTTCATTCACGCAACTGAGTATGTGAAGAATTTGTGACTTTGTTTTCAGTAACCCACGGATGTATTATCGCCCAGGTCACGCTATTTCACCCTGACGGGAGGGAAGCCAAACCGCTGTGAGTACATATGCATCTATGTTTCTGTTTTATGGTTAATGTACTTACATGTATACCTGCCATTCAATCGATTTAACCCCAAAATTTAGACCAATTTTCATGAGCCTAATTGTACCATCTATTATTTCTTTGTTATTCAATATGATTTTAGGTAATGAAATTTATTGGAACCACCAATTGAATTTGTCCCCAAAATTGGGGGTGATTGAATTTGTCCCCAAAATTGGGGGTGATTGAATTTGTCCCCAAAATTGGGGGTGATTGAATTTTGATGGATGGATGTACTTGGGAACTCCATCGCACCACGAAGACGATGGGCACAGGTCTTGCGAACACGCCGTGCAACCCGTTTCACCCAACCCCCCCTACACATGATCCCTCATAACAGTGTCGTGACACTGTGTAATCCCCACATTCTTATTAAACGATATACCTTCTTTTTCCATAACTATAGAAGAATCACATAATAATATTTCCATTTGATAGTGGGATTGAATTATTACAGGGGTTACATGTACCATATGTATAACTTTGATTATACCCTTGGATTTCAGACAAATGAAATATTGAAATAAAAAAAAATAAAAAAATAGCAGTCAAAATTTTAATTGTCTAATTAAACTACATGCCAACATGTCCATCCTATATTAAAGCATACAAGTCTGATCAAATTTTGGAGTATGAAATTTAGTTTGAACTGATCGATTCCTGTATCATTTTGTCATTTTCTTGTTCTGATGAAATTGGTCACACCATTGAGATTCAGTTAGAAAATCACACTTATTCTGATTGAATTATGTATTTAATTAGAGCATTTACTGCACTGCTAGCAAAGGTATTCAATGTTAATTAAAGCGGAAGTCGCCCCTTTTTATCTTAATTAATCTTAAAATGATGGTACATATATAACAGAAATGCACTCAAATGACATAATTAAAAAGATAGAAAAGCAACGTTGTATAAATTTGAATGAGAATGTTATGGTATGATATAATAGATACATGGTAAACGTTCAAATTGAGTCAACATTCCAATGCCTTTATTTTTAGGGATCTGTGCAGATGCAGATCCCGTTAGGGATCGGGATCTATGCAGAGATCCCTCATAAAGTCTTCTTGAATTTGGCCTAGGCTGCCCAGTAGGGTCGTCCGAAGTACTCCCCTGTCCAACATCCGCTGAAGAATGTAATCAATTCGTTCAAGTTTCTTTCAAGTTTTTTTCAACCAAATGGCCCAAGTACTAATTTAAATTGTGTCGGTGGCTTGTTTTGAACTTTATTTCGATGTTTTGTGTTATTTATGATCATATCATACGTTTGGCAGATTAATGCGCGTATGAGGCTATACTTAAAAATATATTTGTCGGGCGTATTATACATCTATCCCTGTAGCAATTTCACGTGGGTAGTGGAGACTATAGCCGCTGTTCGTTATTTCTACAGAGTTGTTTTGTGTAAAATTTACCTTAAATTGTTGGAGAAGACTTGGAGTAGTCTACGAACGTGAAAATCGTGGTTTTTCTCATCAGTAAACTTTGTCAAAGTTGTCGAAATGAATACCATTTTGAGCACTGACACAATTTCCGGGGGCTCGACCCTAGCATGGCATGGTGGTTGGTTGATGGTCTCGTATGTTTGTTGTAATTTAATGAGGTACTAGTATATCTGTGTATCATGTATCATGTGTTGCCCTTGACCCCTGCCGGGTGAAATTGTGCAAATAAATCTTATCTATGTTAATGTATGCAGCAGTCTCCTCGCACCGGTTACTGGTAAGATTTCCAAACCCAACCTCATAACTAGGCGCCTACTTGCTGAAGTGTCTGTAACATTCGTGCAACTGTCTCGGGTGTAAGGTTTGTGTTTCAAGGGACATGTGAACGTGGTTCAAATTGAATACCAAACTGCCAACAGTGGTTTGAAGAACTTGCGCATCAGCCCAGTGAGTAGGTTGGCTTAACACGTGCACGACTGCCCATCGTTCAATCAGAAATAAACGTGGGAATGTGAGGCGCGTGATATCGCAGACTGGCCAGTGCTGCCGGGGCGAATGTGTGCACTTTTCCTATCATTTTGTCCACGTGTGTATCTCGTTTCACTCTCGTTCGATCTCTCTCTGGGTTATGAAGACCCCAATTTTCAACACTTGATTTGCGCATGATTCACTTAAAGGCTAAACTGATGGATAAATAAAACAAACTTCACTGACGAGCTATGATAGCAATACCTGCACTGACACATGCTTCAGTGACACGATTTGATGAGATCGACTGTACATGTCTGGCAACATCTCCAATTCCAAAGCTATGCGAAGCTATGTCCTGTCGAAAACAAAACCAGAACAAGTTCAACGATTCCTAATTTTTATTTCGGAGAACACCGGCAGTATTTTAATCCAAAGAGAATTGTGCCTTGCTTACACGGGCAGTTAACATGGACGTTGCGCTTACCGTTTGTCCGCAGATTTGACCGTAACTGTGTTTGACTTGAAAAGTATGGAACAGGTTGCGCCTATAGGCTACTCAGGGAACACAATGGACTTGAAAATTAATGCAAACGCCAAAGATTAGCAAAGCATATGGTGAACTTTGACGAATAAAACCAAAAATGGCATATTGCAACAACAACACATATGACACATATTGGCATCTTGAATAATCTTCTGGGATTGGAGCCACGGCATCATTATTTTATGTTTATTTTTTTTAATTAAGGGAGTAGATCATGATTATTTCCATGTAATTATGGGGCAATGACAATGTGATTTATGGAGTTCTTCAAAACAGGCTGAATTTCATACAAAAGTTGGCTAGACACCTCAAAATAGGATAAAAATAAAGCATCGATATCTGCCACAACAATTCAAACCATTTACATGTATGTGTATAGCTGTTCCAAAATGAGTGAGTGAGTGAGTGAATAGAATTTAACGTCACTTTCAACAATATTTCAGCTATATCACGACGAAGCAACTAAGCACCACCCAAAACCTAAAACATCGAGGACAGCGCACAAGACACAGACAGGCCGCTAATACATGGTGCAATAAAGACAAGTGATATTACAGTACTAGACATCACATTGTTCCTGTTGCTTCTCAGCAAAATGCATTGAAGCAACAGGAACTTGAACCCATCCAACCACCCGCTCCAAAGTGAGTAGGACTGGAGCCTACTATGGGAAAAAAATTGGGCCTTTCAGATTCAATGGGTGGATAGCGAAGGGGTCTCCATGGACAGGAGATTATGCATGTGGTATTCTCATGAATAAATCCGTATTCACTTCCAACAAAAGGCTACCTTATCAATACCTTACGGTAGATATGAACCTCCAGGGATATTTCCCATCTCCACCCCCAATCCCCCCTCCCCCATTCGACATCAGGCCAAAAAGACCTTATCCAGTTTCCGTTTAAAAATTATTTTCAATCCATTCATTCTTGTTCTCAACTTATTTCGTCTCACCGACTTCACTGTCAACACCTTGAAAATATGTAAATGAACTTTACACAAAAGCATCATGGCCACCATGGGATGCATGGCTCATCAGAGACAGGCACGGCGGAACAGGGGAGGGCCGGGGCGGCCATGGCCCCCCCAATATTTTCAGCCAAAAAAAAAAACGACAAAAAAGAAAGTTAAGAAAAAAAAGCAGAGACAGATAAAAAAAACAATGATAAAGTGAAAAACCTATATCTGTATTGAATGCAGATTTTACTTTCCAATAAGCATGAGGAGCATCCTTGCTCCTTCCATCATCCCAATTAAGTCATGGTTCATCTGCCAAATCCAAGCCATGAAGGACAGCTTGTGCACCGCAACAAATATCAGTCACTTCAGTCGGAAATATGCGTGAGCTTCTGACCTCTCCGAACAAGCCCGTATTTGAACGAATTAAGCGCCAAGCAATGTCTCCATCTGGTTGCTTTCAGACCCTCTATCTGAACTTATGTGAGAAAGCTGTTTCAATCTTTATGGGATGTTGTTAATAATAACGAATTTCACGAGTTAAAAAATATTGTAGGCTATACTCATCTGAACAGCCAGAAACGTTTCGATCAAGCCATGATCAGGCGATGTAGAATCGGCCATACACAATTAGCTCACGAACATTTACTACAAAAAGAGCCAGTCCCAAGGTACATTCCATGCCACGAAGATCTGACAGCGAAGTATATTCTTATCGACTGTATAGATTTTAAGATTGTAAGAGATTCTTTTTACCGATCGACTACTTTGGAAGATCTTTTTGGTCGGGTGAGGGAGGACTGTATCTTAGGTTATTCGAGAGAAATCGGTTTGTTGCATAAGTTTTAATGTGTGTGTGTTTTAATGTGTCGGATTACTAAGTTATTAATTTGAATACTTAGCATTTTGTCTGATTAATTCTCACTCTCTCTCTCTCTCTCTGCTTTGAAGTCAGATTTTTATAGGCTATCCGAGAAATTTTTTCTTTTAAGAAACGCCCTCATGTTGTTTTCTCTCGAACTTCAAAGAGTTTGTCTTTTGGCTTCTTCTCTACATAAACTGGGCATTCATCTAATTATACCGAGATCCCACAAAGGTAGTGTATTGCCCTAAAACAAAGTCTGTTCATTGGTTGATATTTTAAACGGACAGTTTCATTAATAACTGTACAGCCCTAATCTGTCTACAGGGTCTAGTACGAAGATAGGAGTACATGTATACAGAACTGCATTATGGAGGATGGCTCATAATTTGACCTGTGTTCGACTTCCAAGTAGAACACATCTGTGTTGGTGACATGATCAAAGCTTAATGAACCTTTCAATTTAAATGATATATATTTAATATTTAAATTATTTCTACTCCGAACATCCTCATTTTCTGGACGAGAAATATTTTTTAAAAAATGTTACGAGAAACAACAAAACAGGCAAAACAAATAGAGTTTATACATGTGAAGATTTCTTGTTTTATTACTCGGAAATACGCTAGAATGCGTCTCCGGCCATCTAAAACCCCTAGAGCTGCCCGGGCCTGGGCGGCCCCTGGACCCTCGCCTATTTGTGCTGTGATAGTGGCCCCCCCAATCACCAATTGCTTCCGCCGTGCCTGAGAGAGATTGCCATTTTCAAAATCATATTCTTGATAAATGACACGGGTTATCAACCTAAAAATTCGACCAAAAAGGTCCATGTCCCCTGCCAGCTTGTCATAGCCTGACAAGTTATTACTGAAGGTGATAGTTTAGAAATGATCGTGATCTACGCCCTTAAGGGTCGGTTAGAATTGTAGTGTGACATTGTTGTTTTTGTAAGAAATTGTATCACTTTTCAAAATTGAAAATAGTAAATCACATCAAGCTCAAACTTCGCAAACATGTAATTGAGTATTAGTAGATGAAATATTGATGCCAACCCGGTGTCAACTTCAATCTGTTTGAGAAATTTTCAAAAGTTTTGAAATCAGAGAAAAAAAGCACTTCACAAATGTTTAACATTTTTATGCCCCCCCCCCTCCTCTCTAATTAGAGCATACGTTGAGGGGCATATAGCGATCGCTTTGCCCATCTGTCCATCCGTCTGTCCGGACGAATTTCTCTTCCGCGCAATATCTTGGTTAATATTTGATCGACAGGATTGAAACTTGCATGAAATGTGGCCAGTGCCTCGTAGTTGTGCAGTGTAAAGTTTTTCCGAGTTTCTTTTTTTTTTAAAGAGCTATGGCCCTTTATTCCTGAAATCTCCGTGAATTGGGACTTGTCCGAGCTGGATCTTGGTTAATATTGTATGGACAATTATGAAGTTTGCATGATATGTGGCCAGTGCTTTGTAGTTGTGCAGCATGAAGTTTCTCTGTGTTTCACGTATATTTCAAGAGTTATGGCCCTTTTATTCTTGAAATGTTTGTTAATTGGGACTTGTTTGGGCTGGATCTCGGTTAATATTATATGGACATTTATGAAATTTGCATGATAACTACCCAATAGTTATGCAGCATGAAGTTTCTCTGCATTTCGGTTATATTTTCAAGAGTTATGACCCTTGGTTCCTCAAACCTGACTGACTGGGAAATATATTTGTCCACGTTGGATCTCTGTTAATACAGAACAGAACAATGGCCGGGCAGTGTTGAACTAAAGCGGAATGGGGGGCATACAATTAAGCAATCAGAGGTTATTTCCTGCGTGTATTATTCAAATATTGACCGGTTAATTGCACCAGGGCAACCCAAATTAAGTGTTAAGTTTGACGTTCCTGTGTTTTATTTCCGAGATACTGGATCTTTTTTAGCATGACACCAACCCGTGTCTACAGCAACGACGTTGTAATGCATGCAGTGGACCCTTAAATTTATGAAAAAATATCATATTGCAGCGCCGTGCAACCAGTCTTGGCCGAAAATTGGGCCACCTCCAAGATTCAAGATCAGCGTGTACTCGCCAGTGCAATACAGCCAAGTCAGCAGGTTGATGTATTTGAATAAAATACCCAGAATAATAGATCCCTTTATAAGCCCATGGGCCTAGTTATAACGATGTTCTCATTGTCAGCTTGAAAGTCTAGTTAAAATGGATTTGAAAATTAAAATGTTTAGATAGGCATGTGTCTTTGGTGGATCTGACTGTACAAATACATGTATTCGTTATGGTATTCAATTTATTGTGTAAATAAATTGGCATCATGCCAGACCATCTACTCAGAAATGATGAAGTCAATTTCTGTTCCTATATGAAATAGATATATCACAATAACCGTCCCAGGATAACAGTCTTCTCTTTGTTCATGAGTGAATTGACTGCGTGTGAAAGATCAGGTACATCAATACAAACTGTATTATACGATCTGTCACATATTGAAGGGACCTGCATGTTTACTGTTAATAAATATACAAGATGAATATAAGCATCATCAGAATTTTAGATTTTATTTCATTACGGTGGTTGAATTGGAGACTTGTTTTGTGCCAAGTTTACATCATCCTGATATTGCCTAGAATCTACAGGCCTGTGCTGTAATATTTTCTATGGAAACCTATTAGGGGTTACCTAAAATCTCCTATGGTAACCTGAAATAGGTCCCCTAACAGAAAAATTAGGGTAACCTATGTTCACCTAGGGTGACCTGTTTGATTGACGGCATCTAATTAACATATTCCTTTGAAAAAAATTAAATAAACACATTATTTTATCATAAAAATCATATGTCTTTACTACTTTATTTTTATTTCCAATCCCATGTATAACTATAAGAACTGTGTATTAAGATTTGTAGTAAGAGGTGAACTGGGGTCAAATAGCCTACCGAGTTTACTGAATTCCATCAGAATATAAATTTCCATCTGTTATCTATCTGTATTAAATCATTGAAAACTGCTGAATTGACGAGAGATTACAGATGGATAACTTCTTGAAAAAAGAGAAACCTGCTTGAATTCTGTAGATTTATCATCCATTGATCATGATAGATTTAGATGAAAAATGTCACTTTTCGTTGCATAACAACAACAACAACGTGCGTGAATACCTTGTTTACATCACTTGTCCACCAACAATCGGTCAATGCGTGGTTGACGAACATCTTCTGAAGCACTTTTTTATGACATCATGGGTCTTTGTGCCTTCAAAATCTCTAATTCTTTCGTCTTTGGTGATTCTAAAAATTACTTTCTTTTTCGTTCTTTTGGATTATGGTACTGTCAAAGTTTCGACCACGTGCTCGACGTATGTTGTTCGTTTGAGAGGTACGAGTTTGCTCACGCTGCACATGCTATACAATCACAGATTCTATTGGTCAATTCAGTTAAAAGCATCCTCTGATTGGATCACAACATGCGGTTACGACATGGTATGTGTTATCTCTTTTATCAGGACACCGGAATTCACTTGAACTGGAGACCCGATCATTTTTCATATTAAAGATTTTAACCTGCTTTATTACTACATTTTTGCGCCAGGTGAACGATATGCATTACTTTAGGTAACCTGTTTTAGGTCTCCTAAAAATCGTTTGGGCGACCTCCAGGCGAACGCGTTCGACCGTTCGCCATAACAGCACAGGCCTGATCTAGTAAATAGATTTATACGTTACATGTACACATGAATTAGCCATAAAAATGTGTATATCTAGTAATATCCGGGACTTGCTATTTGACAAGCATCAGATACTCCTAAAATATTGATAAAAACTACCCCAAAAAATAAAATCGGCATGATTTCCATTTCTTTATGCTGTATCCTAATTATTAAATGAATTATGCTACTAGTTGATAGAAAAGAAATAATGAATCCATTTTGAACATGGATGTTCATCAATAAAATTCATGGGCATTCAGTTGTGTTGTAAGCAAAGCCTGATATCACCAGGGTACAGGTACAATCAAACTCATGTACATGTATGACAGTTCCCTCACAGACATGGTAAATGGAGTGTATCAATGTGGGCTATATTTCCTTTCACACTGATAATGTTACATCCAGTTTGTTTGTCATTTACACACAATTTGTTCTCAAACCATGCAACAAACTCACCATCATCCGACCCACTAACACCATACATGTATGTTCTGGTATATTCCGCAAACTTACATCATTGTACACTGATACCAACCTCCCCCCCCCATCTATAACTTAGAAATTGATGTGAAGCCCTCACTCACTCACTATACTTTGAAAGCTTATACACTTTTACAATGTAACTACATCAGTGGAGTACCCTTGGACTGAGCCCACCATATATCTCCGAAATCAAACATCGAATATTCTGCTGAACGCGACATTAAACCTTAATTCTCTCTCTCTCTCTCCAATATATTCTCAAAGTTGCATCGTAACACACTCCTGTGGACCCGCATTCCCCACATTATTGTGGTTGCTTATCTATTAACTACTATCTTGTTAAAAACTCCTGATGGGTTGTCCTGCAGACCATTGTACAAATCCACCTTGCATGCCAAAATGCTCTGTGAAGGAAGACCTCCAGTCCTCTTGACCTGCGTGGGCTTGTTAATGGGCTTTGGCATGAGAATGGTCACCTGTCCACTGCAGGTGTCCTCTCCATAATCAATATATGATCACATCAGTGGTTGTTTTGTACCTTGCAACACCTGTATCTGTCGCCATACAACTATTGTTTGGAACCATTCCAACTTTATAAGATCCTACGTTTATACAATATAGGGAGCATGTTCAAGTATGTCCAGTAAGAAAAGGACATTGTCTCATATTTAGTCTTGACGTAATGTTTAACCTGTATATGTCATCTTCAGTATCAGCATTGGTATGTATCACAAAGGGAAAATGTTCATGAGAGATGAGGTGGCAAAAATATGGGAATACATGTACAACCCAGGAATGTATGGGTTGTCCTCGGGGTTAAAGAATCAGGGGATTCATCTTCGAGAAGGGGAGTAATGTAACGTGTCGTGAAATACTCATTCGGCGACTGTACTAGCTTTAATATCTAGACGGAATTTTCCTTTAGCTCAGTCGGTAGGGCGCTGGATCCATGTGAGAGAGAATGAGTGAAAGGTTGGCCTTTACACACGCATACAAATTCAGTCATCTTACTAGTTCAAATGTGGTTCTCAAAAAGAATTAACTCTGTATCCATCGATAATCAATGTATTGTTTCTTTCACTTTTGACTTGTTTGTTTCAGACCTAACCAGCCTTGCCCTCTCGGCACCACAGTTCAGTCTCAGGACCTTTACCAGCTAGCCCAGTATCTACAGGTGAACTTAACAGAACAATTAGTGTATATGGTGTTCTAGTAGAGGACATATCTTCTCTGGTACCGTACCCAGTATTGTCTCCATTATGGAGTATACACTGGATGTGTCACATATGTGCGGTCTTGTCACCATTGTGGAAATTACACTGCATGTGTTACACAAGTGCAACCTTGTCTACATTGTGGAGAAAATTCCGGATGTGTCACACATGTGCAGTCTGGTCCCCATTGTGGAGAACACACTGGATGCGTTACATGTGAGGTCTTGTTGTCATTGTGGAGAATACTCTGAATGTGTCGCACACGGCGGTCTGGTCCCCATTGTGGAGAATACACTGGAGGCGTCGCACATCTGTGTCCTTGTCGCCATTGTGGAGAATATACTTGATGTGTCACACCTGATTGAAGTGTGCCATTGCAGAGCAGATGGTCATTTGTACTGAGAATCATGGATGGATAATGGATATATGCGATACTATTTCAGAGAAGGGGGTGTTGCCAGGGGGGGGGGGAATCTTACTCTGAATTGAAGCAAGATATATTGCTCCTTAAATCAACCTGCATTCAATCAATTTGCAATTAATCAATCTTTGAGACAATGAAATTAAAGCAATCTTCAAAACAATGAGTGATATCATTTAAAAATGAGCAATTTTCTTCTCTATCGGAACAGGAAGCCTTACATAGGGAACAAATGTTAGAACAGAAGCTGTCGTCGTTACAGAAGTTAATACAAAACACTCAGGAGGCCTCAGAGAGCGGATGGCAGGTATGGGATCATGGGAAGGAAACGATCTAAAGATCATGTCATACATGTTATCAATTCCAGATGTAATAAAGCTGAAACTGCTTTATTTGGCAATTTATGGAAACTGATACTTGACATGCTCAAGGAATATAGGGATATTCACAGCAAGGAACTCACATGTTTCTATCTTTCGAAAGATTTTTCAATTTTTTATGACATAAGTTAAATTGTAAAACAAAAATTATTGAGAGAATGAAAAACCGCACAGGATGGACAACATTCAGACATGTGACATGCACTCACGAGGCCTTGTAGTCTTGAAAGGGTCTTTAATTTGTGGTAAAGACAACCTACAGTGAAACCTATGTAAACCTATATCTGGGTAAACCAAATAAACTCTAAATACCTGCATTATCCATATCCCAATACTTAAATTTAAGGTATTTTGAACCTAATTGATATACCAGAATCCTGTTAAAACCGACAATATAATCTAGCCACGAGCATTGTCGATATACACAGGTTTCACTGTATTTCTATATATATATATATATATATATATGGCATAAGTTACATTGTTGAGAACATTCATTTTCCACAGAATGGAAAACCTTGCTGGATGAACAGAAGCCAGACCTGTCCTATAGACGCCGACGCCTTGTAATCCTGAAAGGGTCTTTAGTTTGTGGTAAAGACAATTTACATGAATTCATTCTGTGTTACAGGCCCTTATAGATGAGGACCGGCTATTATCAAGGTTGGAAGTGCTAGAGAGCCAACTACATTCATATTCTAAAGTAAGTTTATCAATTCTCAATTCAAACCTTATAAAATGTCCTTCTTTGTGTAAGTTGCTACAGGATCTTAGAATCCAAGATTACATGTCACATCTTGTGATCTCGGGTGATTGGCCGATTCTAGTGCTGCTTCAACGACTGAAGAGTCAAGTCATCAGCCTGTAAATGCGATTTAGATGTGTCCTATTAATCCTTGATAGAAAAGGGGTGCGGTTATGGGACTTTTTTTATAAGATTTTTATAGCAATAATTGTGCATCAGGAGATATATTCCAGTCCTAAAACCTTTGATTCAAGTTCAAACTTTCAAATGGAAATCTGGCATATTCATTGGCTTGTTTAGAAAATTGAAAGAAAATCCTACCAATCACCATAAAGGATCATCTCTTTTGATTGATCACAAGTGGAAGGTCCTGGTATCAATCCTGGGCTTAGTCATACCGAAACCAAAGATGTAAAAAACAAAACTCGTTGCTTCCTTGCTTGGCGCTCGACAATAAGAGGATAGATCCAGAACTGGTTAGTCCGGTTTCAGGAGAATGTAACTGGGGGAAGTATTGTTTGCCTGCAGCGTGGTGCTTCAGTGAGACAATAGTATAAAAAGGCGGCATTGAAACCGCTCTGTCTCGTGTAGGAACACCGTCGTGATATAACTTAAAATTTGTTGAATGTGACGTTAAATCATATTTACCCACTCAATCCTTCATAATGCTCTAGTCTGTATACTCTGTGCCAGCCCTGCACACAGATGTGGGCTATACAGCTATTACATGTACTCGAACCGTTCATTTAATATAAGTCAATGAACAGACAGAGTTTGAGTGTGAAACGCCACCTTCATGGGATCTCTGTATATTTTGATGAAAGCCTAAATTATGCGGAGAAAAAGCTGGCGGACAAAATCCTGGTATGAACGACATGAGTGCACATGAACATGTGAATTCACAACAATCAGTGGAGATGAAATATACAACACATTGCCTGACATTAATTCGCTCAAATATGGGCATATTGGGCAAGGTCATGAGGTCATGAAGGCTGTTCAGAAAGCCTATTAATTAAACGGCTGGTCTTCGTCTTAGTTTGCCAGCCAAACCTTACTCGGGGTGATGACTCAATCTGATGGATGAATTGGAGGAATTAAGAGACAAGTAGTCAGCACACTGGTCCCAGGGGATATACACTAGATTTCTGCTACAACACACACCCCCACCTCCCAATCTATTTTTGCAGCCTTCACTTGATATGAAGCAGATTTACTTACGGGCGGTATGTAAGTTTATGTCCCTGAAGTTTTGTGTTCTGAACTCCCTACCATCTGCAGCCATGCTGAGGTATTGTGTCATCAATATAAGTCATTAGTATTTGTGACAAAGATATTTAAAACAAGGTTCATTGATTGTACATACAATAATGTTGTTTTGTCAGAACCATACAGAAGACACATTAAGGCAGGAACTGGTGGCTCTCCAGGAAGACAAACATAAATATGAAACAACTGCAAAGGTAATCCAATGCTACATATGTGTTTTCAGAACATCCTAACTGAACTTTACAAATATAACTATGTAAATGGCAGAATGTAATTATTTCTGCTATAATGTGGCCTCTATTACATATATGTGCATCATAACAGTGAATACAGTTGTTCAGTAGACACCTGATTAGTATGAATGAACAATTTCTCTCAAGAATTATTTGAACAGACCAAGTCGCTTTCACGTGTTTTGAATGTAATTTCGTTTCTCGTTTTCTGGGAGTTTTTTTTTCTAATCTGCAATCACCTTTGTATTGCCATTGATTAAAAACAGTTCATCTTTGCTTCCTTACTTTCTTAAAATCTGGTACTGTTCATTTCCAGGAATCATTACGGCGAGTGTTGCAAGAAAAATTGGATGCAGTACGGAAACTTTCCGATTTAGAGGTAATTAGCTTTGATGTTTACCTCAACCCTGACAGTTGACAGTATAGAAAAGAATTGAATATTTATTGAAAAGTGCTTTTGATGAGCAACTAAAAATATTGCGTCATAAAGAATTGAATTTATGCCAATTCTTTCCATTGTCTTTGGTTCAGAAATTTCATGTCTCTTCTTCTCCCATGCATGCTTCGATTTATTGTTGTGAACTTTTCTCTGCTGCTGGGCGGTCTGTAAGATATATCACAAATCTAGCCTAGTGTTCAGATTGATTCAACATTAACTGGAGCCACACAGCCTGTTAAGTGGAATAACTTGTTGATTTGTTTCAGCGGTCACTGAGTAACACAGAAGATGAATGCGGTCACCTAAAAGAGATGTGCGAGGCCTCGCAGAAAGAACTACAAATGCTGGCTGAGAAATATGAGGACCAATTAAAGGAGGTGCAAGAAATCCAGGACAAGTTACACGTATGTATATTCGAATCTACCATGGGTCTATACCTATTATATCATCTCCATGCAAACCAACTTACGTTTGTTACGTAGTTTTATTTCAATTGGACCATTGCAAGTGCGAAGTGCATTATTAAAAAACTTTAATTCTTTGAGTTTCAACGGTTTCTGAAACAACCCCAAAAGATATATCAAAACATAACTTCGTTTAAAGAAGCTATGTGCAAAACCCTAGTGATCTGAATAAAATTTTGAAAGCTGATTATCTCCCTTCAACTGTCACCATTAGTTGCGGTGTTTTCGTGAACTGTGTGTGCTGTGCTCTCTGGCTAGGTCGAGTCAAGCTTTTTCACCTTCCATCGACGCCATCACTAAAGCACAATGACATCCGAAAAGTACCAAAGCAGAGGATGATAGGCGAGGCATTTCTTTTTCTTTTTCATATTGATGCCTATTGCAAAATCTGACAGCAGTTAAGGCGGAAAATATTTCCCTAAAGTTAAAACTAATCATCCACATTAGTTTCCCTCTCCCATACAGTGAAATTAATACAAAATATAGCAAATCAAAAAACCTTTGCAGCTCACATTTAAATTTTGTTACAGGAAGCTGAACTGAAACATGAAGAAGAAGTAGAGCGATATGAACAGGAGAAACACGAGCTACAAGACAAACTGGAGGAGATGATCAAAGAGGAGGCCATATTATCAGCCAAGGTGGAGTCTATACAGGCTGATAATGATTTCACCAAGGAACAGCTCACTGCAGTTAAAGGTAAGTCGGGAGAAACTGAGGTCTCTGGTCTGCCTATGAAGGGCCCACTGGGCAATGAGACAATATACCATTTATACCTATAGCACTTGGCATTGCTCTGTAAAACATTACTCAATAAATTTAGCAATTTTCTCAAATTTTTGTGCATGATATGATATCCCTAGAATATTGCTGAATCTGCCGTATGTTGGCAAAGAAGGTGAATGCATAGTAAGCAAATTTATAGGTTAATTACTAAACTGCTAAGTGGGCCTACCTAAATAATTGTTAGATGGCAAACCACAAAAAAACAATTGTTTCCATAATAACAAAGACCCTGTACCTCTTACGTACAAAAGTTATGTTGTTCAGAAGTTTATTAGCCCTGGTTGTGAAGACACTTACAACGGAGAGGTGCTTATTCATTCGCCTTGAACAAGAAGGTAACAGAAATTCAAAAGTGCAGTTTTAACCCACATACTTACAGCAAATGTAAGACATCTTTTCAAAGAAGGCCTTGCTATCAGGCGAGAAAATCCACAATTGAACTGTGGTCTCAAAACATCTAAAGAACTCTCAGTTTTCCGATGAATACGCTCTCAATTCCTTTCATTGTCTATAGATCATGTGAGCGCCTTTCTGGTTAATTTCATTTTTAGTGGATTTCATTGGTTAAAACATTACTCACTGTATAGTATGTCTGACTGATTGATTGACTTTGAATTATTTTGTGCAAAACTTATTTATACACATGGAACCTGTTGTAATTACATACTTCAGGATAGTATATATATATATATATATATATTTATCTTTTTACAAGTAAATTGATACATTTTCCTTATCAGTGAAGACAGTACTGGTTTCTGATTTAGGGTTTGCTAAATCATACAGATTTGGTGAACCAACATCAGAGGTCCTGCATTCGTAACAGTTACCAATTGTATTTGTGTAAAAACCTGAGGAAAACATGTGACATTTTAATTTTTCTGCC
This sequence comes from Hanleya hanleyi, assembly GCA_036873755.1. Taxonomy (NCBI): domain Eukaryota; kingdom Metazoa; phylum Mollusca; class Polyplacophora; order Lepidopleurida; family Hanleyidae; genus Hanleya; species Hanleya hanleyi. The sequence goes on from JAVTVY010043861.1 coordinate 200,007, forward strand.
CATTTCAGCCAAGATGGAAGCTTTAAAAGAGAAGAGTGTAAATAACAAATTTGAATTGGACATCGACGGTAAGTTTTTCACTAAAATGATACATTTTAAACTTAGTTAAAATAGGGATGTAACTGTTAGTAGACTAACTAGCATTTGAAAAAGGAAAGAACGTAGTCTGTTTGATTTGTATGAAAGGACTCCTCTTTCAACAGTTATGATAGAACTAGCTGCTCCCTGCAATTGGGGTTATTGAATTTTCATAGGCAGATTGAATTTATTAGAGGGAGTCTCATAATATTACAATACAATTTCAATTGAAATCCGTTTATTTGAACTACCATTCAGAAAATTTATGTTTGCAACTATATTTCTTTCAGATCCTATTGTAGAAATCATTCCACTCAAAAACGAAGAAAGTTTGGAGCTAGAAGGTAAATCTATATCATCTCAAACCCCAGGATTCTGGTTGCTAAACTCGGAACCAGTGGTCAGAGTGTTGAGGGGGGGGGGGGGGAATAGGGCAGGGGGTCATCAGCGCTGTGTTTCTGTTCATCAATGATCTTATCACAATTGAAGCTTCTCTTAGAGATTCATACAATTTAGCCTGCCTTTCTAGATTTACACCACAGGGACATCATTGAAAATGAATTTCTTCAGCTGATTTCAAACTGTCACATGATAAGGATAGTGGGTTCAGTCATGCATCATTTGAATACGGTAAGTTCCCTAAGTATTCGTGACCAGAAGTGAATATCACAGTCGTGAAAATCTGACCACTTCCGAATACTTTGTGCAGGTCAGTTCAGGAAAACGGACGTTTTCGTAAATTTAGAGTCCCCATATTAAGGGAGCTTCTCGACTTGTTGGCACATAATAAACGATTTGGGCTGAAACTGGCTCTGGCTAATTTGAATAATAATAGTTTTCTCTGGACTCTGATGATTCGTGTAGTCTTAAATGTCTCCATTCCAGGCAGGATCAAAGCACATCCTCTCTTGAACTCTCAGTACTTTTGGCCTTGTGCCAAAACCGAGCTGCAATATCGGATACATTTACATATCAATGGACAAGTAATGCATCTGGGGTGAAAAAGGGGTTTATCTCTGCTTGGCATCACGAACTGCATGGGAATTTGCCAGCTAAAAGAGGTTCATATGGGGACGTTCTGAAGAGTAAAAGTCGCTGATAATCCAACCTGGCTCATTCTTGCAATCTTTCCATGGATGTCAGCAAATCGTTCTATCACACAGCTGTGTAAACACCAATATTTTCAAAACACTTTAAGTAAACTGTGTATTAACCTCGAGTCTTTGCTATAATTGCTTTCAAATAACAGATGTATCCATTTTTATTGGGAATGGATATGGGAGCTATGCTAAGAGTCTCGTCATCGAATTTTGACGAAAAAAAAGGATGTTCACTTTCGTATTGAAGTAATTTCCTCGCTATAGTAACATAGTAACAGACCGGTACGGAACAGGGCCTTACCTGTTGAATATTATCCCTCGGAGCTCCCGGTGCTCACATCTAGCTACCTCGAGATCTGCTGCAAGAGTACTCTCTCAGTATTGTATAACTTATGTCTTCTCGTCCCTGATTGGTCCGTTTACATGCAGCGCCCTCAGGGGCAATAACTCCAGGAGCCAGATAGCGTTTGGAGACCCTACGTAAGCTAGTCTAACCTACTCCTAACGGTAGCTAAGCTACATTTGGAGGCCCTGCCAAAGCTAGACTAACCTGTTAAGGGTGGCCACCCTTGACTACCTATACGCTAAAGGGCAGTATTTACTACACCATATTCATTTTCTGACGCTGTCGTGGCGAGCTGTTTTTAACGCGGTAGTGTTAATTTTCTGATGGTCTGTCGTCATTGAAATAAATTGGTTTCCTCTAAAATATATTTAGGACTCTCTTCTTTAGGATATAACAAGCTGAAAATATTGTAAATAGGTCTGAAAGAGAGTAAAACGGCTATTAACCGGCGCTTTATAGGAGATCGTTCATAACCGGGTTGGTATTTCATAATATCCCACGCCTCTGTCTAATTTGAACGCTCGAATAAGAACGTTCTTTTTCTGACGCTCCTTTTTCTGACGGGGTAGTGTTCATTTTCTGACTGCCTGATGTTCGTTTGCTGGGAGAAAAAGAACGAGTACGTGTTCATTTTCTGACGCATTCTTTCAGTTTGAACGTGAAAACTTTTGACACGCTCTCGAACTCGTTGATCTGGATGTTTTTCCCATCCCACAACTACATAAGCCCACAATATGATCAATCTCGCGATCACATAAATGGGGGACTTTCGAATAGTTAGGACCGCGGCTTTTCACGAATAGACCGTTTTCGATTACTTAGGCAACAGTGTCACGTGACCTGGCGAAAAATGCCCGTTTTCGAATTTACTTAGGGTCGCGAATACTTAGGGAACTTACCGTACCCCAAGGTTTTGAGCACATCGTGTGATACTTGCTGTAATACCAGAGGGAGAATTAAGCATTTTCAAATAAATATATTGTAACAACTTGAACATACCGTGGATATAACTCTTTCTGTAAAAAATTATCTTGTTCTTTTTTCAGAAAAATTACAAGATACACAGAAGCTAATAGAAGAATACAGAAGTAAGTGTGCAAAATGTGCAGTTTGTATTTGTATAGTAATTCACATTTTCGTACAAAACGCTTTACTTTATCCAGAAAGTGATTAGATGTATTCTGAAATATTCTTTCATGGGTTTCAATTTCTTGAATACATAGTTTTGTCAAAGATTAATCATCAATACATGTGTGTTCATGCCTTACTTATTTCGGATAATAGACTACTATTTATTGAGAACAAGAACACCTGCATACATGTATGCTTGCAACCAGATAGTACAGAACCTTTGGTTGGTCTTTGATGTAATGGCATGGCCAATCAGAATACATCCTATATTCCTTGTGGATTGCTTCACTTCCTCAAGCAGCATATTTGATAAAGGTGCTAGTATCTACGCTGAAACGCCCTCCAGCTTAGGGCAGCATGGTTTGTATTATACCATGTTTGTCTGGCACAGGAGGTAGATTAAAGTGCCAAACAAATTAGGCTCTCTGACGATCCATTGTGATCACCAGTGTCTGTAGAGCCTAATTTTCGAAATTCAATTTTTTTTGTAGTTTTGTTTAGGTTTTTGTTAGGGTAGGGGTTTTGCTGGGGTATGTTTGTTTGGGTCATCGTCGCTGTGTGACCAATAAGGTTAGGTGCAACGTTAAACTTCAAACAGCCAACCATCTACACTGAAACATAGCTCCTCTGCAGTAAAGAACAAGTTGGGTAAATCTTTTGTTTAAGAGTCGCAAGTTAGAAGAGTACAATAGTCTGTCCAGGTATAACACAGGGTTCATACACTATATGAAACCTTAAAAAGAATAATTTAGAATCCAAGGCATTGAAAAGCCTTGAAAAATAGAACATTTTGCTAAAGACCTTGAAAAGATCTTGAAAATCGGAATTTCTGTCCATTGTTGTGAATTCAATTGTCAAGTTGAAGCTCAAAGTTGTACTGTCCTTTGCCGTCGGATGGCAAAGTTAACCCAATCATAACGATATATACTTTAATCACCCAAAAAGAATTTCCAAGTCTATATAAAAGACGAGGTATGAACAATATATTTGTTGACAGGACATCCATACTCGTGTTTAAGTCAAAATTTTCAGAAAATTGAGCTGAAGAGCTTCAATGACTCCGGAAGAAATAGTACTTGAAAACAGGAACAATTACCTTGAAAAAACCTGGAAAATTGGGAGCTTCAAGGTGCAGGAACCCTGACAACAGTTAGTCGGACAACGGGTGGCTTTTCAGGTTCACCAAGTCCTAAACAATAGAAAGTTACATGAAAAACTGACCATAACTTGTTATCCATAAAGTCATAGCCATATACATCCAGCTTCTATGTCTTTCAAAGATCTTAGCATAAAGTTCGCAAAGCCCATTTGAAATGCAATCACGCAGTGATAGAACATTTGGGTATTTTCATGCATTATTATATTTCACAATTTTTATTTTCAGCCAAGTTAGATATATCAGAAAAGAAGATGAAATTAAGCGCTGACACTGTGGAGCAGTTACAAAGTAAGTCAACATTGATAACTACTGATAAACATTGCTTCACAAGCCAATGAATATGCTGGATTTCCGTTAGAAAATTTGAATTGACCAATCAAATGTTTTTAAACTTGAAGAAATCCCATGATGCACTGTTGTTTCTGTAAAATTCCATTTATCTGACCATGCTTGTCTGTGTGGTGGTCAGTCTGTCTTTCAGCCTGTTTTTGTTACAATATAAGTAGTAAAGTTAAGCTTACAAAATTAAATGGTTACTAAATTCTAAGTTACATCGGATTAGAAGTGTGATATTTGGTTTTTTCTGAGGTCTAGAGGTATTGTCAATACCATGTTTGTCTGTGCATCTGTCCTCCGAAATGTTGACTCAAATCTGATCCATTGTCCTTAATTACAGAACAATTAGAGATTGCTCAGCTTGATTCCAGACAGTACGTCGCCAGGATAGCTTCTTTAGAAGGTCAGTAATATGCATCTGAACATATTGTGTGTGCATGACGAGATAATCATCCAATATAGTCACATATACCCCCCTCTGAACCACAGTGGTACTATCCCAAGCCAAACACAGAACATTCATCATCTTTGGGTAATTCCGTTGAAGGGGGAGTGCAGGTAACCATGTCAGGTGTCTTTTTTTCTAGTGAGCTTAATGTGTCATAAAGTTAACCTGTGTTTCTTCTACACTGACGTCACAAAAGTCTAGCCCCGTGGGGCTCCCAGGGATTGACCTGGGGTGTCATTGTGCACACTCCAGGTTATGGTAAGAATAGGCCTCAGTTCCTCAGAGAGCTTGTCGTAAGAGGCGACTAACTGAGGTTCCCGGATGGGAAAAGGAATAGGACACTACCCATGTGGTTTCCGAGTGTGAAAGTACTGTACAAATTAAGTACATTTTTGGGCCATCTTTAGTTCAAGCCTTGTTACTGATAGTAATAACAGCTGTGTGGGGTTAGATTGGGAACAAGCTGCTGTTTTGTATAGTAAAATCGGAATTCCAGTATTCCTTGTTGGTTTTCTCTAAATTTGAATTATGCATCTGAGAGTTGCATAACATGTAATATTTGGTGTTTACAGCAGTATAATCTGTATACGAGATAGGACACCTGACCATTCTGGACAAAACTTAATTTAGATGACTAGTTCTATAATTTAAAATATGATAACAGTCAGCACTGTTCATGTTGTTCTATACAACACCCATCTTCTGTGTGCCAAGCTTAAACCTGAGTTTGCTCAAACCTGCTATTTCATATGATTCTTAACAGGGATCTCCAGCCGCTCAGCTAAAATGGCCCATTTGAATGTCTCGCAGGGAACTGTGTCCAGTGCGTTTTCAGATTTTCTGCTCCTAAAACATTTCATTCACTCTATACTGATCTGTGTTCTTGGTTAATGTTCTGACTGAATATGATGCCAGTGGGATTACCAATACCCTGATATGATGGGTACATGTAGTTCTGATATAGTTCTGTTAAATGTCCGGTTCATATATCATCCAGCCACAATGATATGTTGTCTTGCATGATTCAATGTTGTATGTTTACTGGTAAGCACTATTTTCTCCCCAGGTTTTCAATTCTATGACCTGCATGCCTGGATACATTAGCTCTCCATTGAACCCAGATACAGTACACCTGGGGATTGCTGCCCTGCCAAGGGAGACAAACCATTACCCACCCTCACTTCCACTCCACCCCTCTCTTCCCTCCACTCCACCCCACCCAATCGAGCGTGATTAGTTATCATCTCTGATCTCTTGACCTCACCTTGGATAATTCTCAATACTGTTGCAACATATATGTTCAAAAGAAATTGATGATTATTGGGCGAATTAGAAATTTTTCATAGTCTTCATCTTTCTCCCATTGACAAGTCTTTGTCTTGAACTTGGTCAGTCTGTTATGTAAGACAATCTCAATCGAATACAAGGCAATGGGGTTTACCGGTACCTTTTCAATTCTAGGTTGAATGGTTCCCCACAAGGGATCACCTCTTATAAGATGGAAATGCTCAGAATTTAGGGCAGTTTACTGCATGACCCCAGCTGTCTTCAATAAAACTTTTCTCATTCTGCTGAGAAGGAAACTAGAACAGGAAATTACTTATCTAAGTGAAACCAACAGCACTTTCCAATATATCTAATTTATATATATCTAATCACCGAATATGGTTTCTCTTCGGCTTGTCCCCTTCACCCACCTTGCAGGCACCGTCTATCCATTCTCAGCAAGAAACTGCATGCATGTTGTATTGTCTGCTTTAGCCTGGAGTTACATGTAGTAGGCTGCTGTGTGTTATAAAACATATTGTTTGTTCCTTTATTCGCTGCAGACAAGTTAAAGCTCTCCGACTTACAAATGAACCAGATGATGGAGACCACAATGGCTGATTTAAATCGTAAGTGTTGTCTGTGTGAGTTGTCTCCCTTGTGTTGTACTCTCCCATGTTTCATCTACATCATGTCCATTGTAGATGTATATGTTGTCAGCCTATATCGAATTTGTGGAAACAGCACACACATATTGAGAATTGATATGCTTCAAGGGAAAGTAGTTTTACTTCTTGTTCATTACACAGAATAAGCACTCCACATTTTATGAGGAGATTTTGGAATAGATGTTACTGCTTCAAAAATCCAAGCACTGTGATTAATAAAAGCTGGCTTGCCTTATTAGCTACGGAAAGAATATTTTGGGCGCCATGCTGTGAAGAAAACTCGCTTTCCCATGAGGTTCCCATTCGCATAAAGTTCCTGCAAATTGAAATTATGAGAATCCAAGTTCTGCTTTGCTTCCTTGCTTTTGTCCCAATGCTGCTAGTTTGTGGAATTCACTCCACCTTTACTCTCTGCAATCATTTTCACCAGTAATCAAATCATTATCACCGACACTGCGAGTATGGATAGGGATTGTTACATACTCTGTAAATAGGTGATAGGGAACATCACAGGTTATGGTAATAGAGGATAGGGAACATCACAAGCACTTTTAGTGGTAAATAGGAGACATCAAAGGTACTGGTAGTAGGGAATAGCAAACATCACAGGTTATGGTAATAGAGGATAGGGAACATCACAAGCACTTTTAGTGGTAAATAGGAGACATCAAAGGTACTGGTAGTAGGGAATAGGGAACACCATAGGTACTGGTAGTATGGAATAGCAAACATCACAGGTTATGGTAATAGAGGATAGGGAACATCACAAGTACTTTTAGTGGTAGATAGGAGACATCAGAGATACTGGTATTAGGGAATAGGGAACACCATAGGTACTGGTAGTATGGAATAGCAAACATCACAGGTAAAGGTAGTAGAGGATAGGGAAGATCAGAGATACTGATATTAGGGAATAGGGAACACCACAGGTACTTTTAGTAGGGGTAGTGGTAGTAGGGGATAGGGAACAGTGCTGTCACTGGTAGTATTAGTAGGGGATAGGGAACATCAGTCACTGGTAGTGGTAGTAGGGGATAGGGAACATCATAGTCACTGGTAGTGGTAGTAGGGGATAGGGAACATCAGTCACTGGTAGTGGTAGTAGGGGATAGGGAACATCATAGTCACTGGTAGTGGTAGTAGGGGATAGGGAACATCATAGTCACTGGTAGTGGTAGTAGGGGATAGGGAACATCAGTCACTGGTAGTGGTAGTAGGGGATAGGGAACATCATAGTCACTGGTAGTGGTAGTAGGGGATAGGGAACATCAGTCACTGGTAGTGGTAGTAGGGGATAGGGAACATCAGTCACTGGTAGTGGTAGTAGGGGATAGGGAACATCAGTCACTGGTAGTGGTAGTAGGGGATAGGGAACATCATAGGTAGTGGTAGTAGGGGATAGGGAACATCAGTCACTGGTAGTGGTAGTAGGGGATAGGGAACATCAGTCACTGGTAGTGGTAGTAGGGGATAGGGAACATCAGTCACTGGTAGTGGTAGTGGGGGATAGGGAACATCAGTCACTGGTAGTATAGGATAGGAAACATCACAGGCACTGTTCAGGGATAGGGAACATCATAGTCACTGGTAGTGGTAGTAGGGGATAGGGAACATCATAGTCACTGGCAGTGGTAGTAGGGGATAGGGAACATCATAGTCACTGGTAGTAGTAGTAGGGGATAGGGAACATCATAGTCACTGGTAGTGGTAGTAGGGCATAGGGAACATCATAGTCACTGGTAGTGGTAGTAGGGGATAGGGAACATCATAGTCACTGGTAGTGGTAGTAGGGGATAGGGAACATCATAGTCACTGGTAGTGGTAGTAGGAGATAGGGAACATCATAGTCACTGGTAGTTGTAGTAGGGGATAGGGAACATCAGTCACTGGTAGTAGGGGATAGGGAACATCAGTCACTGGTAGTATAGGATAGGAAACATCACATGCTCAGGGATAGGGAACATCATAGTCACTGGTAGTGGTAGTAGGGGATAGGGAACATCAGTCACTGGTAGTGGTAGTAGGGCATAGGGAACATCATAGTCACTGGTAGTGGTAGTAGGGGATAGGGAACATCATAGTCACTGGTAGTGGTAGTAGGGGATAGGGAACATCATAGTCACTGGTAGTGGTAGTAGGGGATAGGGAACATCAGTCACTGGTAGTGATAGTAGGGGATAGGGAACATCATAGTCACTGGTAGTGGTAGTAGGGGATAGGGAACATCATAGTCACTGGTAGTGGTAGTAGGGGATAGGAAACATCATAGTCACTGGTAGTGGTAGTAGGGGATAGGGAACATCAGTCACTGGTAGTGGTAGTAGGGGATAGGGAACATCATAGTCACTGGTAGTGGTAGTAGGGGATAGGGAACATCATAGTCACTGGTAGTGGTAGTAGGGGATAGGGAACATCATAGTCACTGGTAGTAGTAGTAGGGGATAGGGAACATCATAGTCACTGGTAGTGGTAGTAGGGGATAGGGAACATCATAGTCACTGGTAGTGGTAGTAGGGGATAGGGTACATCGCAGTCACTGGTGGTAGGATACGAGGAGGATTACAGCAGGAGTTGGAATCGAATTTCATTTTTATCTGTATTCTTAATTTACGAATTTATCTGAATTGTATTTGTTATCATTGCAGTCCAATTAAATGAATCTAAGCGACAAAAAGACGGAAGTTTTGACGTAGTCAAAGATTTACAAGGTAAGCTGCACTAAAAAAAAAGGCATTTGATCTGCTCTTCTCAAAGGATCGCATGGGAATTACCTGACCATGCCAAAGATAGTTGTCAAATGAAATACAGCTGATATTATGGTAATTCAGTCATACTATTAACATACGAGTTGCCACAAATCTGGAGTCCAAAACTTCCTGCAGTCTAATTATGGGACCATTTATCTTACATTTAACCATGGTGTTGTAGGCTGTCTTGTGCAAATGGTTTAAACCATAAATTTTTAGTTGTCTGTTATCTTTTATCTGTTCATCATTATTCCTGACAATTTCTGTAGTTAAAAATATTTAGCACATTTTTATTAAATAACAAATTTGTGACCCAAATCTACACCTGCTTTTACTATGCCTTATCTCCCTTTAGGAAGAATCCTACAAATAGTTAAAAATGAAAAGTTGTCTCCCCTTAGGGAGCTCTCACAGCCCAACTAGGTTACTTAAGCTCTGCCCAATCCATAATCTTCCTCTTTCTCTATTTGTACCTCCTCGAGTGTGGTGCATATCAGGAAGTGTCCTATAGAGTGCTGGTTTGGTTGTTGTTGGTTTGACCGTTGGTTGTACCTTTGCTAAACTTGTATTTTTCTCTTGCTGTATTTCTTAGACATTATGTCTGAGATATCTGTCCCTGTAAATTCTAATTCATGCCGTTCGTGTCGGCAGTTTTGGTCTAGTTGGATGCTCACACGAAAGGTCACCTTTGTTACCGTCAGCCACGTGTTTAGAGTGTCTAAGTTGGGATGTTACCGCCTGGAGGTTTATGTCCAGGCTTGACGAGCGTATTTATTACAGGTTACGGTAGACCCTGCTTTATCTGCGGACGAAAGACGCCAAAATGAAATTGCTCTTGTCGGAGATTTCAAAATTTTAACTATGATCTTTCTGGTTTCTTGTTTGGTTATCGCATAAATTTAGTCCAGCCAGATTCTATTGGAATCCCTGTAAGTGGGACTGTTTGTACGTTAGGATAATGTTAAATCCCAGACAGTTCAGAACCGGTTGGTAAAGTTTTGGTCTGGTGCGTTTGTGCACAAACCCGTTTCTTTGTTTGGACAACAAAGGATTCTGGCCAAAGCCCGGCTTTCTCGACCGCTCTTTGTTATCGGGAACGTGATCTGTCCAGAGTACAGTGTGTAAGCCTGACCGGCTGGGATATTTTTATGACGTTGAAACTGTACGAAAATGAACAAAAGATTTTTGCTTCACGGAATAGAAATGCTTCAACGTACTATAACTTCGTAGAATTACAAGTTTCTGCAGGGAATTTGCAGACCTTCATTTTTCGTTGTTGTTGTTGTTCTTGTGTTTCAGACTTTTTCAATTTTTGGTAGTTTACTTCTATGCATACAGTTCATTGTTCCTACCAAAATTTAGTCTCTTGTTATATCAAGTGTTATTCTGTTTATTTGGTATCATGTGATCAAGAGAGAACTTCAGAGATTGAAGTCATCCGGATTTCCGGATTTTTTAGAATCTCCAAAAAATTCCCGGATTTTCCGATTTTCTGTTTCACACGACCATGTTGTTGTTGTTGCTATTTTCGTCGATAATGAACCTCCGTTAAACCATTCTAACAAACACAAAAATCTTTTACCTTGGCTTTGAGAATCCCCAAAAAATATAAATTATGTGATTAAAATTCGAGTTATGTATCTTCGTGTTTTTTAATAAGTTTGAAATAACCAGTTCCATTTGCGTACCGTTCGCCATCCATAAGATGGCTTGCGAATCGTGTGTCTCCATTATTGCGGAGCGATATCCGGTATTTTACCGGATTCTGTTCGGCCTTCATCCGGCGGAGAACAGACTCGAGAAATCTGATAAATTACAGGTTTTCATACCACTTCTGAACAGATATTGCCTGGGCTTACAAAATATATAGATATGTATAACTTTCGTATCATCCAAGAGGTGTGGTGGATCTGAAATTTTGAACAAGTAGTTCATCACATGACTCGAAAATGGTGAGTTACGTTGGGGTTACATCGGCAGACTTTAGCTGATTGGCTGACGAAGTCACATGGTATTGATTTATGGAAATTCCCTCTAGCAGTTGCCGAAAGTAGGCTGAACATGGATACACACGATCCCAGGGTCAGTCTTACCGCGTATAAATGACCGAGATGGTTACAGGTTGAACCAGTTCACGAGTGATCGGCATTATAATATTTCCAGCACAGTGCGATCTCCTGCAGAGTGTTGTTTCCCAAAATAGACCCAGCTTGTACATGCAGCTGTGCTGTTAAGTAGGTCAGCGAAGGCTGATTGCCTGTCACGCTGTCTGCAGTAGCCGAGGGTGTGTTGTTCTCGTCCCGTGAATGTATCGGAAAGCAGTATGTTACCGCGTGTTCATTGGCGTCAGCTTTCATAGCGAAGTTTGTTAGACTCACTGTCAGACGTATTTATAATTTAAAGTCGACTATGTGAAAATTGTTGACATGACGACTGACCTCAAGGACTTTGAAACTGGAGTAAAAAAAACAACAAAAAAACAGTTAAATGGTCGCGGATGAAGGAAAAATATACGTGACCACTGGAAAGAGTGACGTGAAAATCATTCTAAACATGCAAAAAACTCAAAACTCAAAAACTCAAATCTAAAGGGACTTCAGCCTGTCTGTTCACTTCCTCACAGTCTGATGTTGAGTGCACAGAGTCAAATTCATTTGCTTCCAGTAGTTGTGGCATCTATATCATGCTTGCTTGGATGGATGGAACTTTTTGTCCAGTATTTGAATTATGTACTGAAAATATTTGGTTACAAGGAAAAAATCAATATAAAATAATGCCTTGAATTTAGATGACAATCTGCAGTTTTATTTCCCAGAAATCGTTTCGAATGCTTCTCCAGCCATCTAGGACCCAAGAGCTGCCCCTGGACCCCGGCCTAAAGTGCTAGGATAGTATTTTTCCAGATTTTTTTACAAAGATCCACTTCAATCTCTGGAACTTGCAGAGGTTTTTCTCTCTTTTATTCTTACGTTGTTGTTGTTGTTGCGTTTGTCTTCGTCGCCACAAGTCAAAGCTATACACTACGACTCTTTGTTACATTTTAATGAGCTACCTTATTACTCTCTTTGTGTAATCAAGGGTGTGTTGAACAAGAAAAGAGATCACATCACATCTCGTTCAACGATACGTAGGGTGTTTATTGATCTTTCCCTAGTCTGTTGGCCGGGCAAAGATCAAGCCTGAAGTTTCTCAATCATCTGCTTGGGACAGCATAAGACTGTTCCTTCGGGTGGTCTTCTTGTACTTCGTAAGTTACTTTCGTCCGAGTATGATTACCGGTTACAGCCTTGTAAGAAGAACGACAGACTGCTCCTTATCAATGTTCTTTGCCGTTTTTCTCCTCGACAGCTTCGTCCAAACATCTTTCGGTCTACAGCATTTGTTTGATCTTAATTTTTATTCTGGATGATAATTTCATCTATTCCATTTGAGGACTTGTGTGTAGATTAGACCTCTAATTGGGGGGCGAGTCTAGATTGAACATTGTTCTTGTTTGGTCAATTCAAATTGTGAAATTTAATGACCTTAGTTCATCTACCGGCGAGAGACATCAAAATGATTGCTCTCTTCGGGGAATTTTAAATTTTATTGAAGATCTTCCTAGTTTACGTTGGAAGTTTCTTTGTGTTGATGTCGGGGATGTTACTACCAGGCGGAGTTACGCCCACGATTAACGCTAGGAACAATGAATGTGTTCATCTCCTCTGCGTTTCAAATCTCATTACAGTTTCGCGTACTACGGCTGTTTTGTTCGGACTCCACTGTGACTTTTCGAGTTTTGGGTTTACAGTTTTCGGATTCAACTTCAATTGTTTTTCCTTCTACGTCGTTCTTGTTCGCCATAACGTCGTTCCTGTTCACCTCAACGTCGTTTCTCGTACATTTATAAGGTGTACCCTGCTCCATTGTGAGCGTATATGTACAATAAATTGAACTGATTTGATAGAAATTGGAAAAATCACTACGCCGTTTCTCACGCAACGGCTTTCTCGTTTCGCTTTAAGTCGTTCTGTTACACCTCAACGACGTTCCATTACGCCGTCACGTTGTTCTCATACACCTGTACGTCGTTTCTCGTACTTTTATAAGGTTGTACCCTGCTCCGTTGTGAGCGTATATGTACAATAAATTGAACTGTTTTGAAAGAAATTGGGGAAATCACTACGCCGTTTTCTCACGCAAAGTTTTTCTCGTTTCGCATTACGTCGTTCTGTTACACCTCGACGACGTTCCATTACGCCGTCACGTTGTTCTCATACACCTGTACGTCGTTCTCGTAATCTGTTAGACGTTCCCGTACGCCATAACGCCGTTCACCACGTCGTTCTTTTATACCTCCTTATCAGGGTCGTCAAGTTCGACAGTCCCGGTCTCCATTTCTAGATCTTTCTCTTGATTGTCATAGAGGCTTCGACGTTTGTTCGCCTGCACGTCTCTCGATTTTGGTGTTTTTCGTAAAAGACAATTCGGTTGTTGCGTCTTCATTATCGCTTGGTTGACCTCCATCGTTTTGCGAGATGCATATCTTCTTATACCCATTCATCCTCGTTTTCGGCGTTTCCTACGATTCACCATCGACGGTCGTCGGTTTGAGTGGCAAGTCTTCCCGTTCGGAGTCAGCATCGCCCTTGTATCACTTCTCTAGTCTTGGCGTTTTTCTCCATCTCGGGGCTTTCACATCGAGGTTTACTTAGGTTCGTCGTTACTTTGGGGGCAGTTTTTCGACACTCTCCATCAAGTGCTTCGTCCCCGTATAGACCGTTGGACCAGTTTTTAGACGTTGGCATTATAGTTGTTTTGTCATCAACTTGTAGGGCTATTCATTTCTACGCAGGACCTTACTCATTACGGTCGTCTCCTAGTTCGGTCACTGCAGTGCCATCTGTCTTATTTACAGACGTCATCCCTCAATCCATTAGTGCTGGTATTGACGTCTCTACATCCACATCTGATTTGGTGGCAGTCCCACCACATCGTCATGTGGGGTGTTCCTTTCCGATTTCCATCTCCGGATCACCATCTCTACACCGATGCTTCCGAGACCCGTTGGGGAGGCCATCTGGACGGACTGGAGGTGTCCGGCAGATAGTCTAGGTTGGATGCCAGACTTCACATCAACTTTCTGGAAATGAAGGCAGTCATCCTAGCAGTTCAGCATTGGAGTTGGCGTTTCGTGAATTCGTCCCTTCTCATCGCTACGGACAGCTCTACTGTCAGTGCTCACATCAACAAGATGGGTACCACCCGATCTTTGTCAATGTTTTCGTCTGGTGTGGGATCTTTATGACTGGGCTCTCATTCATCTCTGTCATCTCAATGCTCGCCATGTTCCGGGTCGGCTCTTTGTTTTGCGGACCACCTTTCCCACCCCGACACCGTGCTTCAGATCGAATGGCCTTCATCCAGAGGTCTTCAGCCAGATCTGCAGCATCTTGGAGACTCCCCTTGATCGACTTGTTCGCGACGAGGAACTATGCAATCAACTGGGACTACTTCCTAGCTTATGCCTACCCACCCATGGCCCTGTTTCAGGAAGTTCTTCTTTAGATTACTCAGCACGACTGCGTCATTCTGCTCGTGGTTCCATGGTGGCCTCGTCATCAGTGGTTTCCGGTACTGGTTTCACTTCTCACTGCTCCGCCACGTCGTTTTCCAGTTTGGCCCAGCCTGTTGCATCAACCTCACGGGATAATACATCACAACCCGCGGTGGCTCAACTTACACGTCGGCAGACTATCCAGAGTGCACTTACAGTCCAAGGATTTTCAGCAGAAGTTGCACAGACGATGGTTTCAGCCAATCGATCTTCCACATCGCAGCTCTATCAATCGAAATGGGCCTATTTCGCCTCCTGGTGCCGAGAACGTGATTCCGATCCCGTCTCTGCCTCTCTTTCCTTAGTAGCTGACTTCCTCCTTCACCTACATCGTGATAAGAAGTTTCAAATCAGCACCATTGAGGGGTTCCGGTCTGCTTTGGCTAGGGTTTTACGTCTTTCGACCGGCATCGACATTAGTCTGAATGCCAATATCTTTGCTCTCCTACCTGCTTTCGCCTTACAGTCTCGCCGTACTCGCCAGCTGTTACCGAAGTGGGATTTTGGTGTGGTTCTTTGTGCCCTGATTTGTCCGCCCTTCGAACCTTTACAGTCCGCCTCTCTTAAAGCTGTTTCCTACAAACTGCTTTTCTGGCGGCTTTTGCTTTGGCGTCTAGAGTTTCTGATCTTCACGCTCTGGAAAGATCATCTCTGACCTGGACGGCGGATTGGTCTCGCATTTTCCTTTCGTCCCGTCCCTGAGTTCATCGCCAAGAATGAGGCTGTGCGCCAAGGTCCGTCTGCTCAACGTTTGTACTCCATCCCTGCTTTATCAGACTTTGTTCGTGACCTTGAGGACGACTTACTGTTATGCCCTGTACGAGCCATACATCACTATCTCACTCGTACCGATCCTGGTCG